>JASGXE010010302.1:0-34594 GCA_030068105.1 Sinentomon sp. SZTP_YWyxl | reverse complement strand
GTCACCCCCACTCCCACTGTTATGCTGCCTACACATTTTCAAACTTGATAGCACAGCACTGGCAACTGAAAACAAGAAAAAAAATGGTTGAATTAACATCAAGAATAACACTTAAGAAAGAAGAACATGTTGACCTTGGCTTCCGTTTGAGCTCTACCTGAATAACTCTTGGCACTGCTGATGCACATTCACCGAACTCGAATTCAGCAACAGGCAATGCCCGTTCATCTTCCCATTTCCACCGAGGGTGTGGGGTAGTTGTTGACCTTGCTACCTTTCTTGTGCGCATGGTTTGTGCTGTACCTGCGCTGTCCACTCGCTCGGTCCAGGGTCACACTGTCACTTCTGGGGTCATCACAGCCGAAGTTTCTCTTTGGACTATCCAGGCATGGGCTCATTTCGCCGTACCTACCGTTGCTGTCAACGAGATGCTTGCGGCGGTTTTGGCTCTGGCTTCCCATCGTCTGGAATTGTCTGCTGAGCATCTCTTGGTGGTCATGGTCGCTGATGGTGTCCGACGGTGACCACTTTAGCCTTTGTCAGCAGGTCGAAGTCTCCTCACCGTCTAGAGTACAGGCTACGTTTTCCAGCTTGTGCGAAAGGTGAAGCTTTTTGCAGTGCTGGTCTGCATCTAAGGCATCGAGGATCTGAAAATGAGAAAGGGATGAACAGCTATTCATCTACGAAGCGCACTTTTTCAGTGTGGTTTTAGGCTGTTTTTGGGAAGGACATTCCGTGGATTAATCATGACAATGTTCATTTTGACCATCCTCATGAAAACGTTCGTTGGGGGCAGTCTTTGCGACCCCAGAAGCTGTAGAAATTTTGAAATTTCAGGGTTCATTGTGGGTGCAAATTTCATTGGTGTGGCCAAATTTCCTGCTAGGGCAAGCAAAAATAACAAACCAGGGAGGGGTTGGTGGGGGTAGTTGCCCCCTTCCAACGACTTCCACACACTGAACCACAGCATTCCACTGAGAACATCAGTTCCATGTTGAAGTATTTGGCACGACACAGCTATGGAGAGGCCAGTGCTTTGGCCAAAACCGGTGTTTGGGTGGCAAAGAGAAACAAGACCAAAGATCCATCAGACGAAGGGTGACTATGGCAAGCATCTTCAAGTTCAAGGCAATATGGATGGTGTGTGGACTTCAGGAGAGAACCACGTCAAATGCTGACTGAACGTTTTCTCTGGAAATTCACATAGCAAAAAGGATAACCCATTTTGAACTATTCTGCCAGAGGTCATGGTGGTCTTCGGGAGAAGACCAAATGGACTGAATTTCTGGATCCGAAAAATACTTTGATATGCAAATTTGTCTTTCAGGAGACCTGGTCGGGGGTGTTGCAAAATTATCAATATCTCAGCTTTTTACGTTTTTCACAAAATAAGAAGCAGTTCCAAGCACATTTTGCTCACCTGGTCGTTGTATTTATTTACATAAATGTACAGTTGCTTCAGGGCTGCAATCACATCAAATTCACCGAGGCACTCGACCGAAAGCTGCTGCATGGTCTGGTTCATCTCCTGGTCGGACACTTGTGGAAGGGCCTGGACATCACAGTAGAATCGTTCGACCATGTCTCGGTAGTGAGGCAGGTCTTTGGCAAATAGGAGCTTGCTGCAAGGGGAGTCCTTGCCAAGGCGGTGCTGGCACGTGGCACAGGAATCCATGAAGGTCTGTGCGACCACGGAGAGGCAGCTGTCGACTGTCGGCGTCTTGTTGATGTCAAAGATGAAGTCGGGGTTTTTGATGAAGTTGACCCAGAATCGGAGTGGAAGGCTGCAAGCAAGCAGAAGGTACAGTAATAAAAAGTCAGCACAGGTTTTTTTCGAACAGCAATCCGAAACAGTTCTGGTCAATGTTGGAATAGTCCTCTGAAAATCTTTTGGCAAATTTAATGATCCGACACCGAATTTGCCACTTCGTAGTGCCAATGAGGTCATGCCCTGAAAGATCACTTATCGGAGAGAGCACTCCACTTGGGGAAAAGGAAAATGTCCAACATTTAAGTCTTTTTTCCCCCCCAAAAAAGAATGGGAAATTTCACTCCAAGGCTTTAAAGTTTTTACCTCTAATTAAGCATTTTAAAAAATGCTTCACTCCAGTGGGTGTTTTTAGTGGGCTGCCAGGAAACAAAATTTGGGGCAAATTTTTTTTGGTTTTTGCTTTGGCCTTTTTTTGTTTTGGGCATTTTTTAAAATGTGCCTGAAAATTTATGGGAACTTGTTTTTGAGAATAAAAAAAATTACAAAAGGATTTTTTGGGTGAAAAATTTGAAGTTTCCCAAAAGCAAAAAAGCCAACCTGTTGGACTTCCAGGAATGGATGATTTCCGGATCGATGAGGTCATGCCTCCTTGCTCCTTCATCCAAAAGGTCAAACAGCCATTTGACTGCAGGAGGAACAGCTTCATTTGCTGTGAGAATTGTCGCAAAGAAGTCGTCGACAAACTTCTGTATTGTGCCTTTGGTTGAGAGCAGTCGGGTGAGGTATATTTCGGCAATGGCCTTCTGTGACCTGTCCGAGGTCATCGACCCCATATGGGAATCGTCCTGTGGTTTTGCCAAGTGGTAATACCTGAAGTTTGGACTGTGGAGGTCTCCGTTCGTCATTGGAATTGTGGCATTCAGACCCGAAAAGCCATAGTTACCTGAAAGATAATTTTCAAAAAGGGGTGAACAAAAAGACCATTATGAAGGAATCTTAACTGATGTGTTCCAAGATTTTTATTTTTTGGTTAAGACTTCAGATTTTTGCGGGTTCAGAGACACTGGCCCAAATGTGGCTTTCCTCTCCTGGAAAAATCACCAAAATAAAATAGCAGGACAGTAGAAGGTTATGCGAAGTCTGTACAGTATTGCGATGAATATATTTCAGAATGTTCAAATGAATCCAATTATTGAATTACTGAATCATAATTTTTCATTCTGGACGAACATTAATTTGCCTAAAATTCTATTCTTTTTGTGCCTGTTTCTTGGCTGACCCTCGGTGCAAGAGGAAAAGGATGTGGTCGAATTGGTTGACGCACGATACGGTGCGTCAACTTTGCAAGCCCTGCAAAGCGAAAACATGGCATGGAGCATTCAATAAATGACTTTCGGCCAAGCAGATCACTTTTACCAAGTGCTTTGCTGAATTTCTGAAATTCTCAAAAGAAAAGGATGCTCTGATGCGCTCACATGCAGAGCATGCACAAAGATTTGGATGAAATTCATGTAGTTCCGAAACAATCTCTAAAAAATGAGCCGAAATATTGTGAAAAAATGTCGGACCGAAATATAGTGAAAAAATGTCGGACAACTTCCCAATAAAGTTGGGCCAAACAGAGATAAAGATGGCAAGATTCCAAGATAAAGATGGCATAGTTAGAAAATTGTTACCAATCGCAACGTAAATGTCAAAACGTACTGCAACTCCTGTGACACGACTGCTTGCAGCCGTTGTTGGTTGGTGTTGTAGATACTGTTGGTGATATTCTGTTTGGCTATCAATGACATCACAGCACTATCACGCACTCCGTAGTGAGCTAACGTGTTCAGTCTTTTCCAGCCACCCACCGTCTTCGTGGTCAGATCTTCATCTTGCAACGTGAGGTGACCACCCTGGCCATGTCGCCACTCTAAAGATAACAAAGGGGAAAACTGTGTTGTCATTCAGGTTGTGTTTTGATAAGATCACGAATAGCTTGATCATGTTCCAAAAGCATCGAATGAAGTTCAGTTTGAATGAAAACAACCCTGGAACATCGGACCAGGGTTGAAGAAAATGATGTGGTTTCCACCACTTGAAATCTTCAACACCTCCTCGGACAGAGAAGACGGCTTCCACCAGATCTTGTCAGGAATGGGCAAAAGGGAAGCAACTTCACTGAAAAGTGGCACAATGTTTCTATAATTGTTGGCCGAAACCCTAACCTTTTTCTTAAAAAAAAAAAAAACTGCACAAGTGCAGCATGAGATCTCCAAAAATAAATGACTTGGCAATCTCTTCCTGAGACATCTACTTTCTCCCACTTATAGGTATTTTTGTTGCGCAGAATTGCCGATTGACGAGGCACGATCACCAGACTGCATCACTTATTGTGATTGCAATGAACAACAATGAAGGAAGGAATAATTATTGGTAATCAGAAAGAAGCCACTGATCTTCGACTAACCCAAGTCCACTTCTTGAATAGAAGGCCTCAAAGAGAACGGAGTGTTCTTGTAGAGAGCATCCAAATTTGGACTTGACCTGACTAACAGTATCACAATCTAGCACTCGGCACTGAAGCTTCTCTTCCAGATCCTCCTGGACTATTTGCAGGGTCTGAAATGGACAGAGATCAAGGGTTGGATAATTATCATGAAGGAAAAAACAGCAAATGTTTCAAGGGTGAACTTCAAGGCGAAAGAAAACTCCTGCTCTGCACTGCAGCCTTGCTCTTTTCGACAATGATCGATGATTTCTGGCACATGTCAACCAATGGAGAGCATTGTGGGCAGTGTTTATACCAGGGTTCGCATGAAAATCTTGACACTTAGAAAGAACTTCAATTTTCATGGAGGAACCTTGAATGAAATCCTGCAAAAGTTTTGAAATTGTCGATTTAAAACCTTTCGTTTGCAACGTGGCAGATCCTTGAATGCAAAAATTCTTGGGAAAGCCCCAAATTTTACGACCCTTTTCGCTAAAAACTGTTTTTTTTTTCAGGGACTCTATTCCTGAAATCCTCCAGCTCCATTGAACCACACCCACCTCAGTGGCCAAAGGACAAACGGGCACCTGCCAAGTAAAGCCTTGAAACACTAAATAAATCTTGAAAATGCTTTTTTCAAAGTGGGGGGAACTGTGAATCGCACCACTGATTCTGTGTCCCAAGGTGTGGATGACTTTCAGCAAGAGAGTGTCAATTAATGATCTCGCGTTGGAATACACATGAATTTGCGGCAGCTCCTTGTGCTCAAAATGGATGCCAGTGCAAAGATGGTGGGATGCGATATCGAAATCATAACCAGACAGGAATTAAGCTACCATTCTCATCGAAATGTGAACGAAGATCAAGAAAACAATTGCATGCAAACAGGTCAAATGAAACCAAAAATCAAAGTGATCTAATGATTCAACTGAACAGAACAAAAACCTACTTGGTATGCCTGATAGGGGATCTTTTCATAATGTGGGTCTTCTTGCACAAGATGGATGGTCTAAAAAGGGGGGAAAGAAAAAGAAAAGAAAATTGTGTTGGTGAGGGGAAGCAGCCAAGCAAAATGAGGGGTGGGGGTGTATTGTGGTGGCAAAACAAAGAAGCAAAAAAGTCGGGGTCTCTTGCATGAGGACAAAAAACTCAGAACTAAAACTGCGCACAAAATTAAAATTGTGGACGAGAGTCCAGCTATCTGATTGTCAGCTGCTTGTCCGCAGACTGCATATGATGCCGGCATGCACCTAAAAGTGAAGAAATGGGTTTGGGCTTGGTGTCTTTGCCCAAAGGCAATGAGGAAAGGGGGTGTTTTGGCCAAGTGTCCTGGTTTCTATTTCTATGAACGGTGCTGGGTAGTGAGTAAGGATGGCAAATTCATCAAACAAAGAAGTTGGGTTTATGACAGAAGCAAGAAATGCATGACACAAATTTTGTGACCTATTTGAAGTCTCTTTGCAGCAGTATAAAAAGCATCGGTGCAGAGAGGAAGTGTCATCAGCTGTATTTTTCAACTTACGACCACGTGATGCTCAATCTGCTGTCGAAGCAACTTCTCGTCGCTCAGCGAATACCTCGCATCGTGAGTGATCGAGTCGATTGGTCCTTTCTCAACCTGATGCTTGATTGCTTTGTACAAGAGGAACAGGACGGCACCGGCGTAATCCTTCAGGTAAACTGTGGAAAGAGAAAGATCCACCAAAATCACCCGTAAGGTTGGTCAATTACCAAAATGCAGAGAGGTTTTGACCTCATCAAATTGTTCCCAGTACTGCCAACCACCAACATTGGATCCTTTTTCGTTTTTTTTAGCATCATTCGTTTCTCAACAACAACCGACGAAATTAAGCTGCCCGGAAAAGAAGGTTAACGAATCCGGCAGACAAATATCTCAGGAAGTCAAAAAGTGGGGTATTTTCCATTTGGATGGGGACATCACAAGTTGGAGTGTCGATTCAATTGCCATCAAAAACGAGTGAGCAACATCATTCTGGGCAGTATGTTTGGACAGGGCACCATGCAAATTTCAAGCAAAAGAAAAATAGTTTGCAGCAGATTTGACTGAAATTTCCCAGATTTTGACGAACCATCTGTCCAAAACACATTTCCCAACAAGGGTCACTTTAAAATTCTTGGGAAAACTCCAATAACACATTCTGTCCCCATTTTTCGAATAAAATTTTCCAGTGATACCTTTCCAAAACAACTTTCCAATGTCCTAAACACATTTCCGAATCTGCTCTCAATTCTTTTGAGAAAACCATCTTTCCAGGAACAAAATTTCTCGATCCAGTCCCATTTTTCGGAAAAACCTCCTCAACAGCACACTTCAAAATCTGTTCCTGGTTTTTTTTTTTTTTTTTTGAAAACATCTTTCCAACTACACATTTACTCAATTGTTCGGTCAAAATGGTTCCAAAAGTGAATAGAAAGCTTCATGCTTTTACCTGTACATGCAAAGCGACATCCAGTTGGTGAGCATCTTCTCAACGACAGATTCCGTCCTCCTCAACATCAACTGGGGGTGTTTTGTTCCGACGGCCCTGTCGATTAGCTTTATCAGAAGGCATCGTAGAATTTCCGTGGCATATTCCATCTTTCCCATCAAGATGATCATCAGCAATGAAGCCACGTTGACTCTGTTGTTTGAATGTAAAAAAGTGCAAATGAGGTGTTAAATGGATCACAAGTTAATTACCTACACTTTGGCAAAAACTTACCTCAACGTCAAAGTCACCACATGAACTCTGAGATTACCAGAGATTCGGTACAAGTTTTTAGGAACCGGAGCAGGCATCTCGGCGAAATTATCGGCTTTTTTGCTGGTCAAGCTGATCAAGTTGGTGCTTGCTAGGTAATGAGGCGATTGGCACTGTATGCACACAATAGTGTCCTATTTTGGCTGTTTTCCTTGTTGATGCTTAAGATGGTCCTGAAACTGTTTGCCGTCTGTGGCAATTCTGTCCTGGGACGCATTGCTGCCATTCTTTTAGGGCGCTGCACATTTGATGAGGGATTCATTTTTGTTTCAGAGTGCCTGCCCCTATTTTAACCGAGCGAAAGGACACAGATGCTTGGCCAGCACAAATCCGATGATGCCTGATCGAAGATGCTTGATCGGTTACAAAAAACTTACACTGTATTCATCTGAGCCCAAAAGGATTATGGCACAACGGAATAAATCTGCTGCTCCTCAATTTTAAGAAATAGAAATGAAAATTTAAAATGAGAAAAACAAACTTCTCGGAACAACCCACAAATGTTAAAACAAACAACATTGCACATACTTCCAAAGGAGGCGTTGCTGTTCTTCCGCCGCCCCCTAACTGTTGTAAATGACAATCTCCACCTAAAGAAGACTTATCACTTTTCAAAATGAAAACCAATGTCGCAAGAATGTTGACTCTGTCCCACTACAAACCGGCACTCTATAGTTGCTTATTTTGAAAGAACTAGAAAATGAATTTTCCAATCAAATTAAAGATCTCATCGTACTTGTCTCGGATGTTGAATGACTTCTGCGATTCAAGAGTATCGATGAAACAGAGAAGAAAGCACTTCTGATTGAGCAGCTGTTCGAATTGCAGCATCGCCATGTCGTAGTTGGTCCTTGGCATGTTTATCCTCAGCTTCGGGTCGACCAGGATCGGGTGTTCAACCACACCGGGGAAGAAAACCTTCATAACGTAGGTCTTGTGGTCAAGGGTCGGAATGCCGGAAGACTCCAAGTCGGCAGTCAAATCTGTCATGTCGGTCTGAAGCTCGGCAAATGCTGCAACAAAAGTTAAAAATAATCTCCAATCAAGATTATCCATCTAGCTTCTAACCGCCAAAATTCGACTGCAGTTTGTGCTCTAACGGTTTTGAGAAGAAACAAAATAAGCGTAAGGTTAGCTTGCGATTTCATGCTTCAAGGAAGGTTTAGCTGGACTCAGGGCTCGGATGAATGGTCTAAAATGGTTAAAATGTCCTCCAGTCTCTTGAGCAGCAAAAAAAACTAGTCCGTGCAAAACAATTACCGATGAGCAAACAAATTGAAATGAAACTGTTCAATGATTGTCATGCCATGTCAGATCATGAACTGTTGCCAGGGATAGATCTAAGAACATATCCATGTCGTAACTGGCTCTCGACATGTCTTCCTTTCCAAAAGGATCGTGCAAAAATTTTAATCGCAGTGACAATGTGCATTCAAATCGTTATGTCCTTTGCAGGCGCAAGTTTAATGTCACTTGCAAATTGTCACTTGCCATTCTGCTCACAGCTGTAACGCTGATTGAACGGCCAGTCCAGTCAAAAATGAAGAGAAGAACAAATCAGAGGGGGGGCTATTATTCCAGTGTGTTTTAAGACATTTTCATCGCCATATGCATCGCTGTGGCCCAAATTCACCTGACACTGCGACCAAGCTCGGCTCGACACTGATCTCGGTGAATGGATTTGTGCAGAAAAATTGATTAAGGATGCACACACATCATTCATTTCTGGAACATTTCTACTGAAACGAAGGTTGCAACCTGAAGTTAAATCGACCGTTAAAATAGTGCAGACAGAGACAAAAATTATCACAAACTATCGAAAAAAATTCACAAAGATCAAATGAAATTAAATGAGCATTTTCTGAAAACAAAAAGAAATCGTGTGAGAAAGAAAAACCAACTGAATATTAAATAGGTTAAGATTGGTGGGTAACAGCATGCAAACAGAAAATAATAAAGAAGGCAGGTACCATGGGGAGAATGCGACGATTGTGAAAATGAGCGATCATCAGGTGGCCCACACATGCAGATCTGAACAAACGCTGGAAAGAAAATAATAATTGACAAGAACGAGAAAATGATAGAAAAGGAAAGGAAAGATGGGCGAGAAACACTAACCAAGAATTAACATACGTTTGGACAACCCAAAAGAAAAAGAAAGAAAGAAGATAGACGAGAGGGTGCATCTCAACCAAACTCAACCAAAACACTCCTCAACCAAATGCAACTCAACCAAAGTCAACCAACTACAAAGAATAAAAACGAAGTTCAGAAGAAAATGTGCGGTGGGGCGACGCTACATGAAATCAAACGGGCCCATCAAAGGACTCTTCTTGCCCCTTGAGGAGTGCAAACAGGAAACAAAAGGCATGCAAACCATGCGGGAAATTTTGGAGAAAATTTGTCAGTGATCTGACTACTCCCCATTCAACTTTATAAGCTGACAATGCTTCACACTCCTCCATTCAAATATCCTGGAAAAATTTGGTTTCTACACTGAGTAGACAGTTTTCTACCGGTTTTTCATTGTTGCAGAGCATTCTGGTTTCCTTCTGAGCACACTTGAGAGCAGTCTCAGTTTGTATCTTCAAATGGAGTAGCATTCATTGCAGAGAAATCTATTTATGACATGTTTTTGGAATGGACAAGGCAACAGAGTTGCCATTGAAGACAATGACCTTATGTTGCCCAACATGGAAAACCCCACACACTCTGCCCCTTGATTTAGCTTAGTGAAGTTCACTCTCATTACATATGAAGTTTATTTCCAGTTCGCATCCTGACTCGTTAGCAGCTAAAATAGTGTAAAACAAGGTTAAATGCATAGAAAAAAAAGGATAGAAGGTACTGAAGTGCTGAAAAGTAAATTTGAAGTGTGCAGTAATTAGCAATCTTACCTTGCTTACATTCCGAACGGACATTGCTCTCGAGGGTGTCCATCTGAATCTGAATCCGCTTACTCCCTCTCGGCCTGAGTTGACTTCCGCCTGTAGACCACCAAACCCACCAGAACCAGGAACGTCAGGAAGAGGCCACCGGCAGCAATCCCACCGACCGCCTCCGGTGGGAGGGCGTACTGCCTGAGGGTGTCGTAGCGCAGGTAGCCGATCCTGTAGCGAAGGTTCTTTCCGATTCTGACCACCACGACGGGAAGGTCGGTGTCAGTTGGCACTCCGAGTTCGTCTGTGGCTTCTGGTTGGAATTCAGGTGGTGTGCAGACCAGCTGGGTTGAAGCAAGGGAGGTCACGTTGCACTGGTATGTTCCCACCGTCACATTTACATCCATCTCATCACTGGCAAGAATCAAGTTTTCACCCTGGAGATTGAAAGAGGGGAAATTAAATTGAACAAATGCTGTGAATTTTGCAAAAACTTCGTATTCCAACTAAGCTTTTACAGTTTGAATTTCCGAGAACCACCACATCGGGGCACCAATCTTCTTAAAGCATTTGGTGAAAAACTAACATTCCCTTCGTCCAAACTGCCGCAACTGTTCCGTTGGACCTGCTGAAATTGAGCACCGATTGAGACAGATGGAAAAGAAAAGTTTTGAGCTGCTTGGAACAAAAGAACTTTCCAAGCAATTTTTTATCAAGCACTGGTTAATACAGGGGCCATCTAATTTCAAACAGGGCTTGGTGGAACTTCACACCTCATACGAGTGTCATGATGCTTTGCGGCGCATGTTGCCATTGATTCTAAATGATGCCTGAGTTAATAATGTGCTCCCATGTTCGAAGACTTTTGATAAGGAGTGTATACTCTTACATTGTATTCTTTTTGTGCTTATGTTGCTTGAATTGCATTATTGCTTGCATTGCCTGTATTCGATTGGAGGAAACTCCTAAGAATAAAAGGTTTGTTTGATTGATTGATTAATTGGTAGTTATCAAGCACTTTGATAACACCGACAAAACACTGTCCAACAGGATAAGATGTTACGCACGTGATGACGCAATTACTGACCTCAATAACAAGAGTGTCGCCTTTGTAGAGCTTAATCCAATGCGGGAATGGATATACGATGGGATCAGCAACGTAAATCAGTCTCGACCGTAAGTTTTGGAAGTGCTGATTCAAATCCCTGACAGATTCCACATCGTCCATCAGAAACCCAATCCGTAGTCCAAGCACATCTTCACGATGTCCACGCAAAGAACGGAATATCCGACCGTTGTGGGCCTTGGCAGAATCACGGCTCCGGAGGTCGTTGCGGCTGTAGGGGAGATGGCCAGAAGAAGGAGGGTGCCCAGCACTGGAAGGTGATTCCAATCGCAATGCAGTCGCCGTGGTCACTTGATGGAATAGGAGATTGACCGGTGGTGATGGGCATTCTATTTGAGTTGTACTGATTACTGCACAGACCTGAAAAACGATTTAGATAGGTTGGTAATTGTGCTGCAACAAAGTCTTTGCAAGATGTGTTATCAAGAGTGTGTTATCGGGACTTCCGGGAGTCCATTTCTTGAAATCAGAAAGAAGCCAATCAGGGTTGGTGAACGTGCAGAAACATAAATATCCGTAAGCTTTCTGGAGACCTCTTCTTGAAATGTGAAACAAGTGGGGTTGGTGATTAAGCCAGAACAAAATTATAAGATTTCGAGACTCCTCTTCATGGAATCACGTGTCTGTGGGGTCGGTGATTAGACTGTGCAACAACAAATTTGTATGCTCTCTCAAGAGAACCGTTCAAAATCCAACGTCTCTTGCGAAACTCTCTTGTTTGAGAGTTCTTTGATGTGATTATTTCAAGAGAATACCATACACTCCTTGCTTTTTAAGTTGCACAGGTGACATAAATGTGTTTTATTCGTGGACCAAACTCTCATGCTGGAGCATTATGAAGAAGCTTGCTCATATCAATCCCTTTCGACCAAATTAAGTCAAGAAAACTCCAAGGAAGACAGATATGAGCTAAATCAGAAAGTCTCTTGCAATTCAGGCCAAAATGAGAGGGCAAGTCAAAGACCATAGGGTTGGAACAAAGGAATGTTTAAACTGTAAGCAAACCCAGGAGTATCCAATGACAAAGCTCACAATGAGCTCCAAATTTTTTTTCAAAAGTCATCACCTCAGGAGAGTTTCCAGAATGAAAAGATCCTTACCGTCTTGTTTACAGGCTGGTCACTACTTTCGTCTTCACGGTAAACGATCATTTGTGGTTTCTGTATCGAATCCAAGTTGGTGCCATGAACGGCCACCATCCTGCCACCAGAAGCAAAACTCCTCAGCGGCTTTATCTCGTGGATTGTCGGATCATGGGTGTAGTTGAATGGATCGTTGTCAAGCGTCCTTGTAGCGTTGTCGATGACGAGGGTCAGACGTTCAACACTTCGAGCCACATCCGAACGGGCTGTTATGCAAGTTAATCGACCGCTGCCAATCTGAGTGATGTCGACCTTGCAAGGAAGTTTGTCGAGATAAACTGATATTGATGATCCGGCATTGAGGTGGTGTCCTGTCAGGGTGAGGAACGTCCCCCCACTCTGAGGTCCCAGAGATGGATAGACGGTGGTGAGCTCAATTTTCTGAAATCATAACACGATAAATGGAAAATAAAAGCCTGCTCGTAAACTTGCCAGCTCGGTCTAGAGGATAAATAGAGTTCACAACATCAAAGTTTGATGTGTTAATATCCTTTGGGCCCATGAACGGCGTCACTCGGTCGTATAAGATCCTCAAATGGTCAAATTTCTATGACAAACCGTCTCCATAAATGGCCAAATACCATGTAAAATGGGCTTTGCAAATGTCGTAGAATGAAGTTTTCAAATTAAACAAACTGACTCGGTGAATTTAGAAGGTGGAAAATCAGGCCACATGAATCTTAAAGGTAAATGTGGCCTGAGCAATTTGGATCTTGTTGCCAATGACACAGTCACTGTCCCCAACAAACGAAGGGGGGAGAAATGGTTCCAATTCACCCGCAAAGAAACAAGGTCGCAAATGAAGTTGGGAAGTAGTTGGGTTGGCCTTTGTAGAAAGACATTCTCTCTCAAACCATTTCTCCAGAAGCTCTCGCCATATGATTTTTGCTGAGCTGATTCCCTTCAGCAAAAGTCATATGGTGATAGTACCTATGCCTTCAGCAAGTGTCACAAGTGTCAAACTCATCAATTTTGCAAGCCATTTGAAAAGTCCGGCAGTTTCGAATTTGGACCAATTCTAACCTTGTAACTGTAGTTGACAGTTGATTCCGTGAATCCGGCAGTGTTTCCAACAATGACCGGTGCTTCCATCTCTTTGTTGGAACTTCCAGCTCTGCAAATGATCCGCACGGACACCTCAAATCCAACCAACTCACAAGGGATATCGCCGATCCTAATCTTCCCTCGAACATCCTCTTCCCTCAGGCCCAAATTGCTGCCCTCGATTGTGATCAGCGTCCCACCCTCCATTGGGCCCGACAGTGGCTTGATCTGTGGAACAAGATTAAATTCATTCAAATCAGTTAGGTCCTGATTGCCGCTTTTAGAAAAAAAGCAGGTGACTAACGCTATGCAGTAGTTTAAACTAAATTGACATTTGAATGCGTGAAGTGGGTACCTACTCCTAAATCTGAGGCCTGTCGGGACGAAGAAAACCCGAGACCCATATTTCGCTCAACCACAATGAGCTTCACAATTTGTTGCAGTGCCATATGGGCAACAACAACCAAAATTTGCAAATTTGCCACAACCAGTTGCTGACATGGGGCAGCACAAAGTTGATAAAATGGACGTGAAAGCAATTGAAAAATTCAAAACATTCTGAGCAAAATGTTTTGCAATTTCTCAAAACAAAACAATGGCTGATCAACTTTTCTTTCATGAGTGCAGGTCGGATAACAGATGACAGCTAAGTTCCATGGAATGCCCCATGGCTGACTCGATGATCATGGTGACATGATGCTTCCATCTGTGGAATGAAAACATGTCTGGCTTATGCCCGGTGTGCACAGTTTGTGCCCGCAGTGTCCGGAGCTGGTGGGGAAGGAAAAGTTGAAGCATAGGAAAGTAGAAGGCCAGAAGAAGGATCCTTCTACTCCACACCTGAGTTCACAGCGCCGGAAGGCTACGCTTGTACTTTCACAAGAGAAACATTCCCCAAGAACAATTTCCTGACGCTCAATGGTCCGTGAAGAGGGAACGAAACTGATCCATGCCTCTTCATGGCAGCGAAAAAGAATCACTCTGACCCACAAAATCCCCGCATCTTGAAGACTAAGGCGACCAGAAAGACACAAGATCTTTCAGAATTGACCCTGTTTTGGTCGCATGAAGTCAAAATGGGCATTCTCATAAAAGTCCACTCCCAACCAATAGAGTCCACAAACCAAGTCCACTCCCAACCAATAGAGTCCACAAACCAAGTCCACTCCCAACCAATAGAGCCGAGCAATTCCCAAAAGGTTTCATCTGCGTTGTTTTCCCAACACAGGTTCCCACATTCTTCTCTCGAACATGTGCAGCAGAGCATCCAACCAAGGACGGCCACTTTTTTTCTAATCATCCTCCTTAAGACTCCTTATAATCCCGTCAGCTCTCTCAAAATTTAATTTGTCCAAATTTTACAACCCTATCCCGACTCTCAGCAGCGGCATCTGGTCGTCACTATATGCATGGGCAGACCGAGAAACATAACCGAAATGGGTCTTAACAATGGCAAGGCAACCACGCACTGAAGGAGCGGAACAAGTTAATTCTCAGGAAGTCATAATGTTCCAGGACCAGGAGCCAGCTTCCAGAACAATTAGAGCCTTTTAGAGGGCGCATTTCCTTTTAGCAGGCCAGGACTGAGGACATTCCAAGAGACCAGCAGGGTGACCAGCAAAACACGACCAGCTGTATTTTCTGGCCCCTTTTGGCTGACGCTTTTCGCGTCTGCTGGTAAAAAATATAAACTGGTTGGGCTGCAAAATCTGGAATTACAAACCAGACACACCAAAAAACGAACGCACGCTGACAACTGAGGTCAACTCTTGCATGGACCAGTCGTGAATCTCTATGACCCAACAGGTCTCATCAAACGGAAGCTCTGCCTGCATGTCTTGGTGTGGCCAAAGTCTCGACTTTAAACTGAAGGAATAATTCTGTCATTAGACACAATGCCTCCATCTTTCTCGAGTTGCCACACAAACCAGAAAGCACAGTTGACTTTGACGCCTCACTGGGGACACCCTGTATAGTCCGGGACGGTTAATGAGAAGTAACTGTTAAGGACCAGCAAGGGAGGGAAGGGTTTCAGGACAGCATTGCAGAATGGACGCTTCCAAACTAAACTCATTAAAATAAAGCAAACATTTGCAATACACTCCTCTGACATGCCCTCATTCGGCCAAAACCAGAAAAGCGGCACAGGCAGAAATTGCCAACTTCGCACAAACACCTTCCATGCACCTTTCCCATGACAATTCCTCACCCCGGCCCTTCGCCCTTCCGACCCTCGTTCCCTAACCCGCCCGTCCAACGCTTGCTGTTTTTGTCAGTGCAATTTTACATGGATTAAATAATAGAGAAAAGTAAATAGAGATTGAAGCGAAGGGCGTGGACACACTTTAACTGCATCATCTATGGTCTGTTTCAGAGTGGGAAGGTTGTATTGTGACACACAAGGATTCCAGGACCGGTCTTCTGAATTGGCGGACTTCGTGAATTTAAATTGTAGATATTGCGCCAGAATAAGCATGACGTGCGGGAGGCGAACGAACAGGAGCCATTGCCTGGTATTACCGACAGCATGCATGGGAATTTTCAAAATCCTCACAAGGCCGTTTTGGAGCTCCCATTTGGACAGATTTCAGGATTTTGCAAGCCTTTGCCTCGAGCATGAGACCAGAGCAATTCTCAGCCCCAGGCCAATTCGTTCTTTGGAGAAGATGAAGGCAAAGCAACCATGACATGCACCAGAAATCGCAATTGGCAACATCCCACAAATGTAACAAAGTTTGGTGCGAACGCATTGCACACTCATTGTTCCCATCTCAAACACATTTTTCATGAACATTTTGAAACACCCTCGATTCTCAATGTCCTCCGATGGGACCGGCCTGATGCAGTGCCTCATGTCGCAACCGAAGCCAGAGAACACGTCTCGGGAAAGAAAGCAAGCAGTAGAAACGGAAATTCCCTGCGTCATTAATTTGAGAGAAGATGATACTTTTAGTTTAGTTTAGGCTGTCTGCAGTAAAAGTAATCGATTGTCACCGTCCAGCAACGGCGACACTGCCAGCCAAGCCAGCAGCCAGCTAGGACTTAAATCTAATCATAGGACAACGCCTTGGCAAGTTTGCAATAGCCTGGAGTTGGTTGTCTGTGGGCAGGGCAGGCCTTCTAAAAAAATAGTGACACATTATTAGACTGATTGCCATTGCCATGCCACTCACTATTAGTGTAACTGAAAGGACACGGACGGTCATTAGTTTGTTACTTTTGTTTGCGGCGGGAGCAAGTAAGATAAAAATTTTACCGAGAGAAAGAAAAAGTTTGGATAAAGCGTTCGGAAGTTCTCCAAGTTAGAAAGAGAATTATTGATGCCCAAGAAAGATTTCTCAGTGGGAATTTACTTCAAATTTCCAGAACCACAGGAATGCCAGACTAATTTCTGACCTGCGCAGTATTCAGATGAAGAAAAAGGGTCAAGCTTGCAGAAGTTTGTGCGCTAATTTGACCACGAGCATGGGAAAACTGCTCAAAATGGCAGTTTTTTGTTCTGTGGCGTTGATAACACTTCAGTCGTCCACCCGATCACATGCATCCCAAATTTGCATTTCACTGCATTTCCCGCCAACTCTTCCCAAGTTTTAAAAGCAGCGCGATTGCAAAATTCCCAGCTGGGACAAGGAGACGGGTTCTGTGCTATACAGCGTGGAGTGGGATGTTTAGTCTCCGTTGTGATGTCTAGGTCAAAGATGGTTCCCCCACACCCTGGAGGATTTTGCCTTTTTATCCCATTGCTCCGCATTCAGTCCCATTGATGAAACGCCTTCTTTACTGATCACCATATTTCGATTACTAAAACTGATTGTGATTACTGCCAGGAAAACTCCCCCTCCAACACAACAATGCAATGATGTTCCAATACCTATTTTATGCATCTTGGTCTTCCCATCATCATGTTTTTCCCCGCCCTTGTTTCCCCCCTTTCCACAGAGCTTGCCCCTTCCCTCTCCCTTCCACAACCAACCAACAAAGTTTGTGTGCAATTGCCCTTCATGTCCCGGCAAATTGCAAAAAACAAGCACTGATAAGGGGCAACAGAAGGATCGGATGGATAAGAGATAAAACAAATGGGATCTGACGGCTGAGCTGATTGTAGGAACATCCTAAGGGCAAATCCTTTTAGCCATCAGGGACTCCAACCAAACCAGCCTACATGTAGTCCGGTAGTTTGGTGGCACAAACACAAGCAAGCACCCAGGGCTTAATTTCGCAGAAAGGATGGCAAAATGCAAAAGAACACGCCCGCAAAGAGGAAGGATCCTGGGGTAAATGGGGGGAGCGCAGCGCTCGGGGGGGCAGCACAAAGAGATGGTATCGGATGGAAATTCCAAACACAGCACCCCTCCCCGAAGTATACAAGCAGATCAATTATCATAATCCCCGGCCGAGCAGAGGCAGCACTAAACGATTCCAATTAAAACTGAAATAATCCAACAGCTCCAAAATGGTGATGGAAAGTTCCAGAGTACAGCAGAAAAACAATTACGTTTGACAAACATGGTGTTTCTTGCAAGCGGTGTTGCCTTGGATTTGGGATTGCACTGAAAAAAGGCCAGAAGAATATGGCATGTCCGTGTCTGATTCTTTTTCCATTTTCTTTGAAAGTGTTTTTTTTTTCTTGAAAAATTTCGAAACTATAATTGTTCACGCACTATGTGCGACACCAAGTTATTATTTTGCACTGTCCTACGCTGTTTTCCAAGTTCGGTAGAAACACCACACTTCACCAGTCCACTTATTGGTTGGGGGAGGGGGCACTCAGAGGTCGCCTCAGGCAAGTGTGAAACTGTGCATGGGGTGGGGATGGCAAGAGGAGGGAGGTTTGTTGGGTGTGGGAATAAATTAGTTCTTTGATAGTAATATGTGCCAGAATAAAACTCTGATAGGAAGCTCATGCGTTCAGACTAGAATTTTCTATTTATGGGAAATTGTTGGATCGGTGGATTACTTACTCTGCTTCCACAGTGTGGTTCAAAATTAAAGGGCAGTTGAGCAAATTTTGGAAGATTTTTGGAGTCCGGCTAAATTGTTGAAGAGACCGTTTTGCAAACAAAGTGCTCTCACACAGGTCCAAACTTCAGTCTTCAGGCAAACTTTCTCTGGCAGTTTACATTGTCCAACCTGGTCTAGCATAGCAAACGCATGGGATCGCAAGCAAGCAATAAAGACGGCTAGACTTCTTTCTGAAAGACTTCTTGTGATCAAAAGGAATTTTAAATCAGAGAGCTTCAGGATGCAGGCAAACGGCTATGGAAGTACGAAGAAAATGTAAGGTGGACAAACAGACCCAGACGTTTCATCTTCCATTACTTCCATTTGGTTCCTGTTTTTTTGAGCCCACGGTGCCCACCACTTTTAAAACTTAAAAGCCCGGGCAAACCCCAAAAACCACCCGCATCTAACTAAAAAAAAACAAATCTTGTTCGGGAGTGTCATGACAAAAAAGTGTGGAAAGTGGTGTTTGCCTTCGATAAAATAAATGGATGGAGCATCTCAAAAGTATGTCCTGAATCTAAAGTAAAAAAGTAGAAGGTCCTGAATCGTGTGAAAAGGGTAAAAACCTCAGGGATTTGGAGATCGTTTGCTCAGGTGAACTGGTAAAAGTTTGTGTGAAGTAAATCCCTTGAGTGCACCAGAGGGCCAACCAAAATTGAAGACGGGGAAAAATTCCGGCCCAAATTTGGCAAAAACCAATTTAAACCAACTTACCACATCAATTCTTGGCCTTGGACATTCCACCAGCGGCGTTTTGGTGCAGGACTCGCTGAAGACGCAGCTGTTTCCGCACCAAGAACACCTGTAGATTGGATTCCGTGTGGCGCAGAGTGAACAGTCGGGGTGATCCCTGTGCGATCCGAGGATGTGACACTTGTAGATGGTGATCTTCAACGAGTCGACGTAGTGGTTTCGATTCCAGACAACCGACACCTGAGCTTCGTATTCCCCGATGTTGGCCTGGTAGTTGTACTGGAAAAGGAATGCCGGAGAAATTTCTGTTTGGAGATGGGATGATTGACAACCAGAGATGAAAAGCAAAAATTGCACCGATTTTTCCCAATCGATCACAATTTTCGGAGGATGTTCATATGCAGTTCAGGCATTTCTGTGCGCATGCCTGACTTTTCAGTTCTGTTCAGATATCGGACATTAATTACTTTCGCGAAAGTGATTCAAGTCGATTCTGAGGATCAAGCTCAGGGCAGAGCAATTCCGTGCACATACAGAATGGTATTTTAACCACTTCTGTTCCAACGAGGAACGTCTGCGTGTCAAACCTGTCCATATCGTGGGTTCCCAAAAACTGTCAAGAGCAGTAAAGAACGTGGCGGGAGAATGCTGGGGGCTTCAGTTTTTGAAACAATTTCTTCCTTGGGGGAGTTAAACAAACAAACAATTTTTCTTTCAATTTTTTTGAGATGCCATTTTTCTGTGCAGTTCATCTTTCATATTTTTTCTTGTGCGGGTGCCCAACAACCTCCGCAGCCTTGTGACACAAGTTCGACGAAAATTCTCAGCCACTCACCGTGGTTTTGTCGCAGACAACGAATCGGCTTGCCTCGATTCTGGCCGGAACCATCATCTTTGCACCCTCGATGTCAACGATGCACTGGAAGCCGGTGTGGCCTGCCTGAGGTCGTGGAAGGTTTTCCACTTCGAGCACGATCTCTTTTTGAACGCTGTCCGGAAGCAGGACGGCTGTCGAGGGCTTTCTGAAGCGAGGACAGAAACTGGCACCGTGGTTGACCAGGTGAGCGGGATTCTGAAGAGAAAGAGAAAGAAAGATGAAGGAGATTGAATGAAGTAACGCAGCCACAGGTTTTTAAAGCAATGACCAGATTAATGAGTTAAATTGACATAGAGAAATTAAGTCAGGAGCGAAAAACGAGAATAATTCAGAAAGAAAAGAAAATGAATGGAAGAACAAACAAAAAAGGGCACAAAAAGGGAAATGTGGAAATCCAAAAGATTAAGAAACGAGAAACACGTTTGGACACCTTTCCCCCATTCCTAAAGCTAACCAATTTCTCCGGAAGTATCAAAATAAACCGTTGCTTTCAAAATAGAGCCACACAAGAAAAAGGGTGCAATGGCTGGTGTGAAATGAGTAAGTTGCGAAGGGTAAATTGAAAAGGATGTGTGTAAAGCGTGAAATGAGTAAATTGAAATGGCCCACACACGGAACAAGAGCCAAATATCACCCAGAAACGAATGGCATCCAAATCACACTTCAGAAAATCATACTTCAGAAGGGGACCCAAAAGTTCATGAATTCGGAAAGTGCAAACTTTCGGAGGGCTGAAATTTAAAAGGATTCGGAAACAACAGCTCTCTTGAAATAAAAACAACCAGCATGTACTTATACCGACCTGCTGCAACATGTGAAGGATGCTAACATTTTCTCCACTGACGACCGTCCGCTGGCACTTTGAGGTGTTGTGGGTGCACCTGTTCTCGTAGACACACCAGTTGCAGGCCCACTGCGATCGGACGCAGTCAGTGCAGCGAGTGTGCCTGGAACAGTCGTAGAAGGCAAAAGTCCTGCTGACAAAGTCCTTGTTGGTCTCCGAGGAACGCACTGAAAGAGGAACTAGAACGTGATCACGGAGTTCCGAGATTTGAGGCCTCTGAGAGATCGGGGGCGTGGGGCATGATAGGCCGTAGCTGGTCACGATGGCGTCGATTGGGTCGGCGTCGCCAAAGACACAACGATATTTGGCACCCGAGGGTAGTTCTGGCAGTGTGCGAATTGTCAGCTGGACCTGAAAGAAAAAAATGAAAACGAAGTTTATCAAGGAGTGCGGCGAATTGACAGCGAAATGCAAAGCCATTATCAAACCAGATCAAGTTCTGGAGGAATTTCCACTGTAAACCTGAAACAGTGCCAAGGCCCACAAGTTTTCCAAGCGGCAAATGACTGAAATCAATCCGCATTAAAAAGAAGGGACCGAATTGGCGTTTGATTTTCAGTGCGGCGACACATGAATCAAAGCCTCTTTCGCTCCCTCATTTCGAGGTGATCCCGAGCGATTGAAAAGCTTGAACATTTTGATGGATATTTTCGTCACAGCGGATAAATTCCTCATTTTGTCCTGCTAACATCACGTGCTGTACGTATTCCATCTTGTTTTTGGCCTGTTGAGGACATCGAAGTTGACCACTCAATTCTGATATGTACTATAGATGGAGGATAAATCAATGGTGAGGATAAACCATTTGCAAATGTCCTTAAAAATGATTGAAAAACGCAACGAACTAAAGTCTATTTTTTAGTATCTCGTTGGAAAAAGGTCACCAACGGACTTGACAGAAGTTTGGCATCCATTCTGGCATCGGGAAGGAATTAGATACCTGGCGATGGGGACCAAAACAAGCAACCGCAGAGGTTTCACAAAACGCACAAGTTGCCTTGAGGAATATTTTCGTTTTCAAAAACTAACTGCCATCATCAGGAAAGATTTCCGCAAAAAAGACAAAGTGCAGGCGCCAACATCCTTTCATATTCAACATTGTTCGTAAAATCGACCTGGCTTGCGGCGTGGAGCAGAAGGACAGCAAAGTGACGGGGAGTGTTCAGCCACGCAAGTTGCATAGTTACAATCTACAGCCAATGTTCTGGCTCCATTTGACGACAGCAATTTGGAACCAGGTGAGAAATTTTCGAATGGGTTCGCGTCACGTGAAGTGGAGAGTCAGGAGCGATATAGGGGGAGCAGCCAATCTGCCAAACGAAAATGGCTGACTGCAGCGGCCGACTTGCCAATCCATTTCCCAGCAAACATGTGAGCCCGGCGACATGGACATGTCGACAGTCGACAGCACCGCTCGAAGGGAAATATATTTGCAAAATCAGACAGGTTTATTCTTTGCGTTTACCTATGCGAGCACCTACAATCAAAAACGAAAAATAAAATTTATGCAGGGCGGTCGTAAAACCCAAATAACTTGCAATGTGTCTACTTTTACTCGACCCCAGAAAGCAAAACCGGACTCTGACTCCCTGCACTCCCCCAGCATACCCATGCACCACTCACCAGCCCACCTCCGCCTTAGCAGATATAGGCATAGTCACCTGCAGTTTCTGGTGGTTTCATGCCGTCGTGGCATAAAATAAATGGCAGATAAACACAAACATTAAGGGCACATGACAGCAAAAGTCAATTAGAGGTATGTAACTTGAAGAGGCCTTGCTTCTGCTGCTTGCTGCCTGAGTTCGCTGGCTTTTCGCTCTGCATGTGCTGATATCTTTGGTCGTGTTTCTTTGCCTTGTTTCTTGTTTCTTCGCTTTTTTCTCTTCGCTATCGCAGCCTGCGTTGTAAAGTAAGTAGCCAACTGTGCAACGCATGACTCTGGCTGCATAAATATCCCCGTGTATGGCTCACAGCTCACGATAACTTTGGCCGATAAAGAAAGAAAACTACAGCAAAAATGAAACACAAGGAGTCGAGAAACATGCTGCTGGCTGGTTGAGCCACGTCATTTTCCTGCATGGGAGTTTAGAAAACTGTGATACAAAGCACAAAGTGAATTTGGCACTTAAAACTGAAAGAAAACAAGCCTGAACTGCTTCCAGGAGAAAAAATAATGAAATTTAATTTTAAAATAACTTGCATGAACAGCCACATAAATGGTAAAGAATTAAGAAACAAATTAATGATTGCTTGGTCTTCATTTTTTCAACTTCGAAATCCAAGCCCAATCAAGTTGGCAAATCTGACATTTTTCGTTTTTAATTAATTATTTTTGAAATAAAATGTTAATTTTTATTGGCATTGCTGCAAGACCCGAAAATTTAGTTAAGTATCTTTGCAGAAATTGCGGAAACCGAGCAGTTGCTGCTGTCAGGTTGAATGGCGCTTTTCAGCGTTTTAACGAGACATTTTAACGCACGTGTTGTGTTGAGATTCCCACCTCACCAGGAATTGGCCCACACAGCTCGGGACGTTGCAAAAAAGCTGAAGTTTCAACAAGAAAATTCTTGTGCAAAATAGAATTGCAAACCCTGTACAAAATAGAAAAATATTTCAACTGCAGGCACAAACATAGCACAAGGAACAAACTTGGTCCCGGGTCCGAATAAGAAAGCGATGGATTGTGCGAAGGCGGCACGCTGGACGTAAGCGAAGAGGATCATTAAGATATCGAGAGAAGCCAAAGTTGCACTTAAAAATATTCACGCACTTAAAAATATCTGTGGCACAAGTTCAATATCTCGAGCTGTATCTTATAGATTATGTGTACGGCCGGCGAGTTCCGCTTTCATACCTTGGGAGAGTGCCTGTGCTGCAAGATAACCGAGTAAAAATGGAACATTTTGATTACTTTCTGCTGTTAATTTCGAGGAATTTTTATTGCGAAATTCCATTAAGCACACGCTCGGAATTCGGATTTCTGTTGGGGCCTCATGTTGATGTGAGTTTATGCCTACCTCTCCATTTCCGGGGGATACGCAGAGTCCCCCGGCGAATGCCATACGCACCCAGGTTTTCGATATGGCAGGATTGGAGCCAGGAGCAGGCACTTTTTCATCTGGGTTGCTTTTGCTTCACTTTTGCTAAGTGGTCAAGATGAGGACCTCGGCCGTGCGTCCAAACCAGTTTTTATCGCAGAATATAAATTGATTCCGGGGTCTTCATTTCTCAGAATGACACCTGCTTGAAGCTCCTTATTCAAAAACCGACAAAGCGAGTTGAAAAAAGGGTCGTTGGCCTTTGCTGAGCCCAAGTTCAAACGTTTGGAAGGGGTCTTTCCCTGAAATAGAACTCTCTGGCAAAGCGAGGTCAGCGTGGGATAAACAGCCTTCAGCAAAAACGCTGCAGTGCTGCGCGAAGAGGCCAATTCCAATCCAAATATCTTATAAATTTTTAATATCGTTGAAATTTGCCGAAATGGCCGGCTGGGAAATGAAGGAATATGAGAGGGAAAGACGTGGAAGGAAAGGAAAAAATTGGCAAGCGGCACTGATTGGAGGAAAAGCCTCTCGCGTAATTCGAAAGCGAGGAAAATCGCGGCACGCAGGAGGAACGCACGAAAACGGCCCGCCTTTAGAGAGGGAAATAGCGCGGAGGAGACTTCGGGGCAGAAAAAGAAAATTACGACCCCGTCATGCAAACAAAATCGGCTCTGTTTCTGCATTCGCTCTAAAGCCAGAGTCCCACAGTCGTCCGCCTTCCCAACTTGCCATGAGCCCGAATTTCAAACGAACCCAGCTCAAGTGCCAGAGTAGTTTCTCTGTATAAGGAAATTTCCATAATCAGTATATCGGAAATTTTCTACAGGAAAGCAATGAGCAGTCAAAACAAAATCCGGCCCAGCTCCCGTTGCTGCAGGCAAAGCGAGAGAGAGAGAGAGGCAGCGACACAATCGGATGCCAAAAACGAATGAGAACTGTCGCCGTGGTGCAAGGTGAGGCTGGGAGTTCAAGAGCGCTCTCAACTTTCCCTGCCCCACAACTGTGATCCTATTTCCTTCACAAGGAACATTCCCAGGAACAGCCAAGAAAATGTCTTCCGCTGCGCTGAACTATCTCCAGCCCTCCTCAAAAGTCGCAGGGCCAAAGCTATTAGTGAAGGCATGCATGAAGTGGATATTTCAAGCCTCTTTCGAAAAGGAAGCGAAATCCTTCGACTTTTGGAATTTCCAAGATTCGCAGGCCCACATGGAAGAATCACTGTAAAAACTGCGCAAAACGCCAAAATTTCCGCCAGGGGCTTTGCCAGACCATCAAAGATGCAAAAAATCAAGTTGCAAAAATCTACATCCCCTCTGTACCCCCGCGGAAATTTTCCTGCCCCAATAATGCAGCGTTTTTATTCCACCAGAGGATATGCTCCCATTCGAGAATCAATCGCATCACATACCTCTCCCAGAAAAATCAAAAGTCTGACAACGCTGGGCCGTTGCTGTTGGTTCCTGCGTCGGAGGAAGGCCATTGTTGGAGCAAAATTTCGGCCCTTTCAGATGGTTATCTTTGCTCATAATTGCAAGAGTGTACAGTTCACGCCAAGCCTTATTCAAGAGCACTCCCGTGCGCTGTTTTAGGTTTGCTGTAAGTGTAGAAAACTTTGGTCAGATAGGGTTATTGGTTATACGACTACTCTGGAGACATCATTCCAGCCAAAAGATTGTCACATTTTCTGAATAATCAGAGATGCAATGTTGTCAATGTCAATCATACTCTGCGAAACGAAATTGGTATGTGTGCCATTTTGAGCACTTTTTTTGCCAAAAAACAAGATGGTTCCTCACAAGCATCCATGCACCATTTGCAAAACAACATCCACAAGGCAATTCTTTTGCTCGCTTGTATGGGTCTCGGATCGTTTTTTCTTTTATTTTCTTTTCTTTTGATGTAGGTACGAGTAAAAAGTCGAGACAAAATCCAATTTGGAGATAACGGTCAAAGCAAAAGGCTAAACTAAAACGTACTCGCACATATTCCAGGCAATAAAAACAAAAAGACAACCGAAATGGCATTTGGGGACGACATTGGATCTGCAATTCTCGGAAAAAAGATTAGTGCACACTGTCAAAAATATACGTGGATTGACAGAAAAATTGGTCAACGAAGTTCAGCGTTGCACAATTTCCGCCAAAAATGTCGCAAAAGTTGAACGAAAAAGTGGGAAAATCAAGTTTCCCACGCCTTTACATTTTTTTTTCCGTTTGCTTGTTTTAACAGAAAAACATTAACAGTGTAGGCTGAGGGACACAAGGATGAAAACTGAGGATAACAACGAACTGGACAAGGGAGGAAACACATCCAAGAAGCAAAAGAACAAACGAATAAATGTCCGGTTTCTCATATTCAGTACAAATGGAAGGACGACGCAAAAATCTGCATACAAATTTAAATATATGGCTGGACCCCGTGGACTGACTACCCAGGAACTTGGCAAACGGCCTGCTAGATTCCCCAGGCGCCTTGTTGCCTCTTCAGAAAGGAGACCGGAGCACACACAGGACAGGCCCTTAACGGTTTATGGCCTGTGCATCCGCCCATCCGGCAGTGCCCTAAATCTTCAGGCCGGAAACAAAAAATATGATTCAGTGCCCGAATAACTTCAAGAAACATATTTTGCAAAACGGATAAATAGGCAATAAAAAGAAATTTGCTGAAAATGTTTGGCATCCCGAAGTCGTCCATATTCGAAATAGGCCTACTTCCCAGCATGAGCAAGTCCGCATTTTGAATTCTCGGGCACCTCGAATTCTTCGAATAAACTCTATGGCGGTGAATGAAAAAGTCGGTGATATTTTGGATTTTCAGGGATAGAATTTGAGCGAGCCAAGCCAGTAAATACATGAATGTATGGTCGAGTCAGTCAGCGCACGGGTGCGCAGGTCAACGACACGCCTTGAATAATGTCTACTGATGTGTTACTGTGATCATTCCCATATGAGGTGGACGGTGAAATCAAGGAGCATCGAATTCATAATCTGACCCTCCCAAATTACCTCCAACCAGAAATTCGGACACGTGTGTTTCACGCCAAAGCCAAATTTTCACCATATTTTTGTGTAACAGTTTCTCTGCAGATACAGGATATAGTTTGCGCGCCAAAAGCAATGGTTAATAAATTATTTGACATTTTTGACATTTTGTCAAAAATTCGACAGGAGAGTGGCATAACTGGCATTTTGCTTTGGAGAGAAAAATTGAACAACGCCGTCCCTTCACTTCGGTTTACTATTTATCCAGCTGTTGCTTTCCGAAATTCTTCTTTCTTTTCTTCAACTTTTTGTGTTGCTTGAAGGGTTTCCGTCCTTTTTCGTAAAACAATGATCTCGAGTGATGAACTTATGTTGCGTGCGTGGAATTCCATTTGTTCCTTTACTTGTAAACCATGGCCTCTTTAATTGAGCAACTGATCGCATCCGTAAGTAAATCAGTCGTTGCTCGCTGTGATGATCGAAAACTGATTTTGTAACTGTCTTAGCAAAAAAAACAAACAAACAAACAAAACTGCGAGTAGATCAGTCATTTTTCCGGTTTAAAAAATCCAAAAGAAAATAAATGACGGAAATGAATTTCCTTTTCATTGCAAAAATACAAAAAGACTTTCTCCTCAGCGCTTGATTCCAGTTGACTTTAATGGTTTCCAGGTGAAAAAATGCTGCTGGCGTCATGGAAAGAGACAGATGGACTGGGGAGGAGAGGCCAATAGCTATACACGAGCTCAAAGAAATCATGCATGGCTTTCCAATGCGTGGGTGTCGCATCGTCCTTCTGCGTCTCAATCCATTTCCCATTCAAGTTTAAAGTGGTTTGTTGCCATGGATGGTCTCACAACCGCGTCGACCTGAGGGCGCGAGACCCTTTGACCGGGGCCCGAATCGAATCACTATGACGACAGCAGACAGCGTTTCATCCCAGTACCTATACCAACGTAGCAATTTTAACAAATCGAATGCTGTGTTAGTGGCCAAAAAAATCAGCGAGCCTCAAGAAATAAAATTGATACCCAGGGGTGACTAGGGCAACTCACTGAAAGGATGCATCATGCCCCATGCCTGATGGGCTTTCGATTTTGGAGGTAAGTCACGGATTCGGGATCGTCCAGAGACTCTGGAGGCCTTTTGGCCAGATAAAAAACCTTCTCGTAACATTTTCAGGATTGCAATGGGCACACATGTTTTTCGACAGTTCAGCGAAGTTTCTGCTGTATATGGACATGTATGCTTTCGCATCTTGTCACCTGGCTCTTTCGGAAACGGAGGGCCAAAATGAGAGCACTAAATAGCAATTTTACAGCATTAAATATCAACTTTTATGCAATTCGATCATGTGTGATCAAATTAAAATGAACATTGAGAAACATTGGCCAACTTGATCAGAGTACATGAAGTTGATGAGATAAAATTGACTGGCCAAAGTCTCACGAGATTCTTTTTCATAAGCTTCACATCAGATTTTGTTCCTTGTGCATGGAAGGAAGCTCTGATCACTCCTGCATATGCGCAGTGCACATTCGCATCAGACACGGTAGCAGCAACTTTGGATGACACTGTAGGAACGAGTGCGACACCATCCTTTTGCGACAGCTTCTCAGGGAGAGGAAGTGATGGACTGAATCCCCAAAACAAGCCAAAACACTCGCACTCATGCTCTGCTGCAGAGCGCAGCATAAAGTGGAAGGAAAAACAATGAAAACGTCGACCTGCGGTGTCGTTATGTCAAGTCAGGGAGGCAGAGGCAGCCCGGTCGCACAGCTACAGAGCAGGCAAAAGGCAGGGTTGGCAGGCGGCACTCAGAGGGCATTAGGCCTACTTTAACTCCTGCGGCTAAAAACCAAACCTAAAACCAGGACAATAAACCAAAACGAAAGGCTGCAGGACATAAATTTCATGGCGAATAAAAATAACAGCAGCAGCAAAAACAAAGAGAGAAAAAACACTGGAAAGGAAAAACAATGCGAATTTTTAGAGGATTTCTGCCACTCCACTCTCGACTCGAGATGTGTCGTGTTGGCCTTTCACTATATTTATTCTTGCTGTATTGCGGTGCGCATTAGGACATAAATACAACAACCATGCGAGAACAACAATCACCCCACGAAGTATTTCATGAAATCAGTTCTTCGTGTTGGAATCTTTCCACGATAGAGAATGCAGTGGAGAACAAAAAAAAAAAAAGCTCACCTCATTCCAAAGACAAATCAGAATGCATTGTCTCATGCTCTTCCATTCATACACACAGTGAAACTTTGATTTCTCTTTGATGAATCGTCAGTTTTCGATGCGTTTTCTGTTGTTGCCGGAATTTTAGTTCACGAATTAAAAGTCGAAGTGCCTTCCGATTCATTGGAACACTCTCAAATTGATTCATTGGAACATTCTCAAACTGAAGTGAAGAAACGTGATCATGGTGCGGTGAGCCTTTTTTTCACAAGTGTGTTGGCACTACAGTTAGAAATGGAAAGAATGCGTAATTCTTCCGTTCGTTTTTGCGGTCGTGGCCCTGGGCACAGATTGTTTTTGTGTCGGCCAGGATTGTGTTCCTGAACCGCGTTTCCTGGTTCGGACGGTCTGGAAGCGGCGTTTGACCTGTCGAGGTTATGGGTGGAAAGCCTGAACCTGGGTCAAAATCGCCACTTTGGCAACGCCTCCGTTGTCAGGAATAATTGTTTCAAAACTGAATCTCAGTACCCGCCACGGCAATCCTTTCCGACCACAAAACGAGGATAAACTCCACACCGCAGCAAACAAGAAAGTGACGAAAGCAACCAATGAAGTCCCCAACTCACGAACATCAACAATAAAACAGAAATAGTCACGCCAAAAAGTGTTCGGAATTCGTCAAGTGGGGTCGTCAATGCGTGGGAAATAGGCCTACACGCTCCGCATGCAGGCGAGTCGAAAAAAGAGGGATGGGATGGAACCAACGACATGGAACTTGTCGAGGGACGAGGAACTGAAAAAGCAGCAATCATGGCGGGCTTTGCTGTCACACACAGTCAACATAAATACAAGAAAGATTTCAGCAAAATAGAATAGAATAGAATAGAATAAAGGAACCGATGCAAATAAAAAAGCGAAAGGCGAAAGAAAAAATAGAAGGATTGAAAAAGCATTAAAATTGAGTGGTGCATGGAGAAGAGGAGTGTTGCTTTTGAAATCTCGAGCAAAACAAAACTCGCGAGGAAAAAAGAAAAAAACCTCCCAGAATGGTTTTCCAGGCTTGAGGGCGGGGCTGGCAAAAAACAACCGAGGATTTTGGTTGCATTCAATGCTGGCAATGAATGAACAGGGCGATCGTGAAATATGGGAAAAGCTTTGCTGCCGTACATTTTGGTCTCCGACAACACAACTGAAAGACATGAACAAGACCCACATGCGGTTTTTCCGGCCCGCAGCACAGTTGGCCGGAAACCCCCTCTGGAAAGTGATATCTCTTTCTGGCACCCTGTGTTGTGTGCCCCTGTCCACCCGAAACTGTTTTTCATTCAACTTCATCTGACAGTAATTCCAGAAAGAACTGCTACAGAACGAACAAGGCGATCTGAAATGGATTCCCCACATTAGGATATTCAATATTGGGGATTTCTCTCAGTCAGGTGCAAATATTTCGTTGCGGAATTAAACTGTTTCACTGTCAACCAAAATTGCATTAAAATTGCGTGTGTGCTTCCATCATTTTCCCGGCACTGTAATTTTCCCGGTACTATAGCCATGTACCTAAACCCGAAGAGAGAAAAGAGAGCTACTTCGCGGCGAACATTGCGACATTGTCAAAGGATTTCGTCATGGTGCCCAAAATTTCAACCAAATCGGATCAAAAATGAAAAATTTGGGCAAAAAAGGTCAAATTTAGAGATCATGCGATCAGGTCGACAGCATCTCAACGGAAGTTCAGGCTTCGGCATCGAAGTTCAAACCCTTTAATTATTTGAGAAGAGCTTCTCCGTCTACATCGAATTCATCCAAATACGAGTGGGCAGTGGCTGCATCAAGCACCGAATTCGAAGGCCTTGAAACACGCAAGGTAGGTATTGTGCATATTATGTGTTGCGAGTCACCGAGGAGCTGACACGGATCAACACGGATTTGGGGTTTCTTTCAATTATTACCTTTCTTTTTGTTATTCTTTCTATTATTACCAAACCTGACATAACCCTCCACCCAAACTGCCGAGTGCTTATTTGGTTGGTATCCGCCTATTGCTTGTTGTCAACCTACTGCTTGGTATCTCTCCATATCATCTCTTCTGACAAAATGAAACATGACCTTATTTGTTGACATCGTGCTTTGATGCACTGGATGTTTTGTGCGCCTTTCCTCGGCATCGGTCTTTTTTTTTACTTTTAAAAATGACTCTGGACTTTTTGTCCTACGAATGCGACGGCGGGGGGACTCCGTCCCCAGTTTAAAAAAAAAAAAAAAAAATATAAGGCTGGAAAAACGTCCTCGAAGTTCGCGTATCCACATGTATAGCTGCTGATTGCAAAGTTCAAAGCTCTGGATCGAAACTACCAAAAGGAATGAGCCACTGTCAAAAATATCAAATGGGAAAACAACAGCAGACAGACAACCAAGACAAGGCCAGCGCCGAATGCCATCCACATACCCTTGGAGGAACCGAATGCGAACTAGACAACCCCATCCGGGAATGTTATGTATTTTAGGCTATGGCCGAACAGAAATAAAACAAGCGGAGAGTATAAAAATAATCGCAAGTATGCTCATGGGTGCCAGTGAGTGCATTCCCTAGAGCCACATTAAGGAACAATTTGTGTAATGAAGTGGAAGGCAAATCGCGGAATAATCCTAGATTCTATTGGGACTCCCCCACCCTTCCCGGCTGCAGGAACTCGAGAAAGAGAAGGGTAACTCTCCATTCCGACTGGGTTTCAGTGCAGGAATTCAGCAGGGCTGTGCTATGCGCTGCCCACTGGCGACGCGACAATGAATGGCTTGCAGGGGCCAGGCTTTTCATAGCCTTTGCTTGCCCATTTAGTTTTATCCACGGTCGTTGTGGGTTATCTATATCTGTGACTGCGACGTTTGTGCCATGCCGACTGCAGCTTCAAAGTAGCGAGATAATGCAGTGGGGCTCGATGAATTCAATGAGGCATGAATTATTGCATGACTGCTGCTTGTGCTGCTGCTTCAGCCCGTGATGGCAGAGTCGAGGTTGGAATTTCAGGCAGTGAGAGAGAATTAACCCGCCCATCGAGCCATTCGAATTTGCCAAATTCAAACCTTTTTTCAATGCCACACTGCTTCATGTGACGACCACAGTCACTAATTCCTGATTCGTGTCAAGAATTGTCAAAGAGCATCCGAATGAGGGCCGCAGGTGTTCGAGAAAACCCGACAACAAAGAACGATTTTCGAATTGAAACTTCAAGTTTTTGCGCAAAGATGCTTGCTCACGAAACTGATGGAAATTCTCTTCCTCGACCGTGAACCGGGTCTGGAAACTGGTCTTTCCGGATCTTCTGGACCAAATTAACTGTGCCGCTCGACTCCAAAGATGCATTTAGCCAGTTTAACCATGAGAAAAGGACATCAGGGAGCTCCCACATTATTTTAGTCAACCAGACTCGCTTATTTGATTTCTCTTTTTCCAGGATAACTACTTCAGTTATTTCAGCGCAATTTGGCGATCAGGCCAAAGATCAAATTTTTCATCAAATTTTTGAGAAATGTTGACATTTTTTAAGTGCACCAAGGACCAATAAAAATGACAACGATAGCTTACCGTTGAGACCTGCCTGGATGGAAGGCGGTCAGGTGAGACCTGTTCGAAATCGATGCACTGTTGACCGTAGCCGAAGGAAAGCCACCTTGGAGAACTGTGGGTCGCCTTCTGGCAGGCGCTTTTAACGGTGCACCTGAAAAGACAAAGAAGAAAACAGTGTAAAGTTTCGTTATTTCACGTAATGACGGCTTCCGAACATGCGGTCTTCGCGCTTGAGGTATACCCGTTTGTCTGTGCAGGGCATGGACAGATATGATTCCATCGGGGAGCGGTGCAAAACTTCCGGTAAAGGTTCCAATCCCGGGTAGTGACTTGAACCTGAGAGTTGCACTTTTTTCGCCGCCTTGGGCCCCAGAAATGGCCAAGTATGGGGTCGCCCGCCAGTGAGGTAAAAAATAGTGCTTCGTATGTCGTGCCATCACAAAAATCAAATCCAAGTGAGAACCACACAAACCCCTTTTGTGGAATTCCAACCCCGGGAGGAGTGACTGTCATTCCAAATCACGGCGGAAACCTCGATGTGGGTTTACGCCGTGAACCTATTGTGGGTCGACGGCACATTTTGTTACAAAATCTGAGCACGCCTGGCAGCTGTGGCAGGGAGAGTGTTTTGTTTGCGCAATCTGTCATGTCGGTTCAGGTGGGAATGAGGCGTGGGTGCGGGCATACTCCGGGACAGAGCACCTGCTCCAACACCCATGCCGCTGCAAGCCGAGGCCACAACCGTTCGTATGCCTATTTACAGGATCATCCGGCAGTATTCGTTCCATCAGGGTGTCATGAAGAATCAGGAAGTTCCATTGACACAATTTTGACGGTGCACATTGGAAGAACAGAAAATGGAAACGTTGTATGATAAACAAAAAGAGGGGGTGTGCTGCTTTTGACAGTTGCCTATTTTTGTGGCAGAAAAATCCATGCGAAATGCACCTATTCACGGGAAAAGGCCCATTTGAAGTGGAGTGGGCAAAAACTACTATACCTATCTTTCCACTGCGTTGGACAGATTGATAATCGTTTGCGACAGTTGAAGGAAAAAAAGGAACACGGTCCAAAGTCTTTGGTAAATCCCCGTTCTAATTTGCACGCTTTGTCAATGTCAAGCATCAGGAGACGCAGCAGCAACAGGAGAATCGATTCGCGCCGAGATTTGCCCCTGCAGAGAAAGACAAAGCTGCAATCGATTGAAAAGTTGTACTCCGGTGTGATGCAAATTGCGTGAATTTGTTAGAGTCAGGGGCGCCACCCGCCACCGTCTGCAGCCGCAGCAAAGGAAAATGGAAATGCCGCAGATCAGACGACCTCACAGAAACAACGAAGCGACAGGGATTTTAGACAATTTGCGTCAAGAAGGAAAAGTCACGGGCGTCGACAGCAAGGCGCCGAATTAACGTTCATGTTCGCTGACGCTGCTGAGTGGAGAATGTGTCGTCTGTTAAGGATTTTGCGTCATGTTTAATTATGCACGCCCAACTGCTTCTTCGGTGTTGCAAGCTATTGCCGAGAAATGCAATTCACACAATTCGGTAGAAATCCGGAGGTGAAGATAAGAACGAAGGTGGTGCCAGTGGACAGTTGTCAACAATGGATTATCGCTCGCAGATTGCGATTATTCCTGCTTCTTACAGAGAGACGTGACTGCAAGTTCACAGTGATTCATGGACAGTTGTATTTTCAACTGCAACGAATGTGCAGAGCAGGCAAACAGTGTTTGTCTGGCAATATTTTACGTTTTGCTGACTGAAAGTAAGATTGCCAGTGACTCATCAGCGAAAGTGATGCACCCAGGAACATAGTTACACCTGTCGGAACCGGTCAAACCGTTGCTTGCATTCTTCTCATCGTTCGCAGTTCACCGCTTTCGACAACGAACCTCCTTTAATCCGACGTAAGTCTGTTCCGCTGATCGCATTGGATCTCGTGCATGTGAAGTCCAAGCCAAGGCAAGTTGATTTGATATTTCCAGCACGTCCGCAGTTTTTAACCGAGTATAGCTGTCTCATCTAGCATATCGCAGTAACTACGGTGACAATCGTTTTCTTGACATTATCACGGGAGGAAGGATCCCAAGTCAAACGCAGTTCCATGTTAGTCCACATCATCGAGGTTATCTCAGTCAGTCTGCATTTCCAGTGCGTGCGTACTCCCTCGGGTGTAGCAGAATAGGTTGCATCCTGCTAACCATCCCATCCCCTGGCCCTGGCAATGTCCCAGCACACAGCCCAGGTTCTTCTTTGCCCACTATGA
>JASGXE010010301.1:0-17194 GCA_030068105.1 Sinentomon sp. SZTP_YWyxl | reverse complement strand
TTTCCTGATTGGGAGAAAACTTTATATCCCTGGTTGATTTATTGTGGTTTCGCCATGGTATAGAACTTGCGCTTTTCATCAGCTTTCCGTGAAGGTATACACACACCAGGGATGGGCAAGGTAGGGTACCTTAGAGTGGGGTAAACAGGTCTGAGATGGGGGGTAGGGCACGCAAAGTGCAGGGGGTTTGGGGGACAGCGTCCCCCAAAAGCTGAAGCTTTTTTGGTAAATTAGGAGTCTTCAGATGCCATTTTACGACATTTCAAGTCCTATTTTTAATCCTGGAGGTTCGGCAGTCGCAATAGATGGAGCAGGGAAAAACCTGTTGGACATCACTTTCTGGATTGAGTTTTTGTGTCATTTTACCATCATCAGTAAATCAAAACAAGGTACAAAAGAAACAGAATGTTGCCGTTTGTTATCCGTCTGTGATCTACCCGTCCGTGATGATTGCTAGGCCTGCCTAATGGTGAGCCACCTCCACCAAAACAAAAAGAAAGACAAGAGAAAGATGGAGACAAGAGAAATACTGGACTTTGTTTGCATCAGTACATGCAGGTCACACACAGGACTTCGGCCAAGGGTACCATCGGAAAAAGGCTAAGGGGGGGTAACCTCGGCGAAGGCAAGGGGGGTAACCCCCCTACCCCCTATGCCCGACCCTGAAACACACTGCCAAACATTCATGCGCAAAAGCTTTCCCTCCAGGGTTGGGCAAGGGGGGGGGGGTAGGGGGGTTATCCCCTCTGGCCTTCGGCCGAGGTTACCCCCCAGCCTTTTTTCGATGGTACCAAGAAGAAGGGTACCATCGAAAAAGGTGGGAAAAGAGTAGTGGTGTGTGCAGACTGCAGGGCACACACCAGGACTTCAATAGGTAGCAGCATTGTTTCTTTTGTACTTTCTGTTTTGATTCCCCTGCCGGAAAAAGGCTAGGGGGTTTGGCCGAGGTTACCCCCCCCTCCTAGAATGTTGCTATTGAAGTCCTTCCTGGTGTGTGCCCTGCACACAACAGGAAGGACTTCAATAGCAACATTCTGTTTCTTTTGTGCCTACTTCCTTTTTGATTCCCCTGCAGGAAAAAGGCTAGGAGGGGGGGGGGTAACCTCGGCCTTTGGCTTAGGTTACCCCCCAAGCCTTTTTCCAAGGGTACCTTTGGCCAAAGTCCTCGTGTGTGTTCTGCACACACCAGGAAGGACTTCAATAGCAACATTCTGTTTCTTTCGTACTTCCTGTTTTGATTCCCCTGCCGGAAAAAGGCTAGGAGGGGGGGGGGTAACCTCGACCTTCGGCCGATGTTACCCCCCTAGCCTTTTTCCGAGGGGACCCTTGGCCGAAGTCCTGGTGTGTGCCCTGCACACTTCAATAGCAACATTCTGTTTCTTTTGTACTTTCTGTTTTGATTTGCAGATAATGGTAAAATGAAAAAAAAAAAAAACACTCATCCAGAAAGTCGTGTCTGACAGTGTTTTCCTTGCTCCATCTATTGCGACTGCAAACCCTCCAGGATAAGAAAAAAAGGACATCAAATGTCGGAAAATGGGATCTTAGGACCCCTAATTTATCAAAAAAGCTTCAGCTTTTGTGGGACGCTGTACCCCAAATCCCCTGCCGGGGGCGCTACCCCCTGGACCCCCGCTGGGAGCACAGCCCCCCAGACCCCCTGCATTTTTGGTGCCCTACCCGCCCCCCATCGTAGACCTCCTTATCCCCCTCTAAGGTACCCTACCTTGCCCATCCCTGTTTCCCTCCAGAAAAAAATGATTTTTGCGCGATAATAAAATTCTGACGCACAATGTTGCATGAACCCAGAATCATGCCCTTGGCCATGACATCATTTTGCTTTTTTAGTTTACCTCGAGAGTGGTATTTAGTGTCCATAACTGCCTGTCTCTTGAACTGTGAGGCATTCATGTTTGGTGATTTGCAGTCTTGTTCCAGGACTGGAGTTATATTCATCGTTTTACAGCATGCTTGGCCATTTTTATAATTTGCCCAATATCAGGTACCTACCAACCAATTGTGTCTGTGTTGGCCATTGTTGTTGGCAGTACTTCATCCAATAATGCAAAATTGTTCCCTGCCATTGCATTTCAAAGGTGTGTCGATGTGAAGTGCTGCTCAGCCCTTGGGTGCAGCGCAAAACAGCTTATTCGACTTGAAGATGCACAAACTGAGAATGCTCTCGAGCATGCTAGAGGGAAACCGGTATTCCTTCTGCAACAAGGAAGACTGCAATAAATTGTAGTTTCTCTGCAGAAATCAGGTTTCGCTGAATCACATTTAAATGGATTGATGGAAAACATTTTCAATTTAATCTTTTGATGATGCTGTGTAGACAGGTAGATAGCATCTTTTTCTGTGAAATGCTGAGATAATAAAATTTTGTTTTAATTTTTTTCTTCTTGCAGGGGTATTGGCAAACAAGGATATCAATGTCAAGGTCAGCAAATACGTGCCAGTTTGTTGTTTTCCCTCTTTGTTTAGGTAGAGAAGTTATAATTCTGAACCATGGAATGTGGGTATCTACCTACCCGTTTATTCCTTCATGGACTTTGAAAACCTTCTCTGAGGGCCTTACTCGGTTGTCAACTGATGATTGCCCATTTTCTGTTACGGATACCCATGCTGTCTTGACTGAATTTATGTACTTATTTTCTCCAGGGATTCCCAAGGAGGGGGTAGCTTACCTCTGGCTGGAAGGGGCTTACGGGGTTACCCCTGGCTGAAAGTAGGGAAACTACCCTGGGTGCCAGGCCAGGGGACCTTCCTGAGCAAGAAGATCAAGACAGGTGACCCCTGGCCAAAGGTACCCCCTGTCTGTGTATGCCAGAAGAACCATTTGGCCGTGAAGTCCAGGGAATCCATTGACAACAAGGGCTTGGGGTCGACACCCTTGGCTTTCAGCCCTCTGGCCAAATAATGTACCCACTCTGTCCACGAATAACAAGGGCCATTTCCATCAGAAGGTAGAGTAAGGGTTCCCAACTAGAAGACCATATTTCTGGTCATGGCCTTTGGTCGCGGAGTCCATTCAGGGTTGGGCCATCTTGAGGTGCTAAGAGGGAAAGTCTGGGGTTTGCCCATTCCAGCATGGTTAACGATTATTTAAACGATAATTGAACAGAATTACTGTCAAACGGAGCAAGTCTTCCTTTCAGCAGCATGATAGCTACCAAAGTTAACTTGGCCACAACAACCCTGTCCAACTTATTTTATGTTGGCTGTTCAAGTCCCACCTGGCTTTGGCCTGTTGCACAAGTCCGAGCCTTTTCTTTTCTTGCACACTTTGACATCGGTTTTCAGTGGGTTCTGGGCAAAATTTCAGTTCCGTGTTGTGCATAGTTTACTTTCTGTTGTTGATTTATAATCTCCAACTCCGTTATCTGACAGTCTTGACAGATTTTGTGCCAGATGGAGCATCACAGTCTGATATGATTTTTCACCCACAGAGGCCAATGAAATTAAAGAAAGCATGATGGCCATATAGCCAGAGGTTGTGATCATATTCCATGGTGAATGCATGAACTGCAAGGTATGGATGTGCCCATACGTCCTTGGGAGGGGATGGGGGTAGTTTTTTTTGGGGTTCGGAGGGGATCATTCTGGAGGATTTCACAAACGATGGAAAAACAGGCAACAGCCAACATCAACAATTCCTGGTCCAGAAAGTGAGAGAGGAAATGACTTGCAAAAGTCAAGGAAGGCCCCAAAAGACACCATTATCCGGAAAAACGGGGCCCTTGCTTTGAAAAATAAGATTGGGGTTGAAGCATGTCTTGACCTCAGCATCAAAATACTGCCCAATCATCCTTTTTTCGTGCACTGGTACCAGCAGATTACCTTTCTTTTCCAACATTGGCTAAATAAAACCGTTGGGGGCACCTTCAAAATGCCATGGAGCTGATCGCAGCAGTGGCCCAGTGGTTTTTGGATGCCTCATGAGGGCTTCTTCTAAAAAGAACTGGTGAAACTGTTCCAGAGATGGCAGAAAGGTGCCAATTTGGCAGGAAGCTAATTAGAGAAGGTCTAGACAATCCACCAAATTTCAGCCCAAAAATCCATCGATTACTTGCCAAAGCCAGGCGGGACTTGAACAGCCTTCGTAGATGACCATTGTCGTGCCATAGTTCGACAAGTGTGGCATACATTAGTCACCTTTTCACCTTTCCATGGTTGTGGTCACATGCGTGATGGGCAAGAGACGTACGTACGTACACCTGATAAGGAGCTCAAATCGATAGGGTTCTGACTCTGGGAATCAAGCTGGGTTCCCAGAGGTAGGGTTGTCGACAGCTTGAAATTCACTGTTGTCGACAGCTTGACACCAATGTGTAATCAGGTAGAGCCTACATCAGATACGGCCTGGCTCAATACAACCGACACTTCATCCATTGAATTACTTTTGTGCTCGCAGTTTGCTGCTGAGCCGACAACTTGACCAAGTTGTCAATTTGGACTGAACTGACAGCTGCTAAGTCACCCAAATTGGAAATTGCTGCTGGTTTTTATGCTGTCAATTATTTCACTGTGGTCCTTCTAAACAGTGGTTTCAATCAAACCCAGTGGGTTATCAACTCACCTTGGCGAGCCTTTTTTACAGAGTTCCAATTTTTATTTGAGATGATTGATGGAGCTTGTAGTTACGTGAACATGGACAGCAGGTACTTGCATTTCCGAAATTTGATCATTCAACAATGTTAAAACAATTATTGTAAGTTCCCCTAAAGGGCTTCTAAATCCAGGTTTGAAAAGGTGCTTTGGGGCCTAAACGTCCTTGAAATTGGAAAGGTTTAAACCCATTTTTAAAAGGCCCTGCTTCATTGGGAAAGCCTTTAATTCAAAGTCCTTTTAAAAAATCCAGGCAAATTAAACCCCAGGTTTGGTTAAAAATGGGCAAAATTTTTAGTTGGTCAAAATGTTGTCTTCTACTTTTCCCCCTCTCGTCAACAGTTTGTACTTGTGTGGTTCACAAACGATGTCACGAATTGATTGTCACAAAGTGCCCTGGCATGAAAGACACAGCGATCACTCAAGACGAAGTAAGCAAGCACCCAGTCATGTTTTCTTTTTCTTTTTGTGTAAAAGTTAATCAACCTTGATTTAGGTACCTGTTTGAAACATGTTCGTAGAAATAAGCAATGCGAAATGCTGTTTCACCTCTTCATAACTTGACATGTCAACTGGCCCCATATTTCATTCAAGCTGTACTTAATCAATCCAACAATCCATTATCCATCAGTATTCTAAATTCTTGGCCTTCCTGGGAAGAGGATCGGAAACTTTATTTTTATAAACCCGAATTGCACCTTGATTGCATCGGGAAATGAATGTGTGAGATGATGAACCCTGCACATTAACTTTTGAAATTCCACATCTATTCCTCATCTATCGCTTTGAAGTTCTTCTGCATTAATTCCAAGATAAAATTCAGGAAATTGAATTTTTACACTGAGATGAAACACCAATTTCTGTTGAAATTTTTCCTGCATGAGTGAATTATTTGCCAAGGACTGGATTCACACATTAAGAAAAAAGAAATCAGTAAACGTCTGATACCACGGTGGGTATCTACCAGGTCAAAAAAGCAGGAACCTCAAAGCTGCCTTTCATTTGAATGGATTGCAAAAACCACATTATCATACAGTGGAAATGATGAGAATAAAAAATTAGCATTTTTAATCCTTGGATGTTGCGACAGGTATTTGATTGAGGAAGACCAGGACGAGGCGGGAATAGAGGGTCATTTTAGTCCCGTTTAAAATGATTAAGCCAGAAAAAGAGCTTTCTGTTTTTGGCCTCAGTGTGGGCTTTTCCTGTTGATCTAGTTACCTCCCAATAGGCTTAAATATGCTTTAAGACATGTGATCCTTCGGCTGCAAGCCATGTTACCTTATCCTGCCTTTTTTCCTAGATCTTTTTATGTTTTGATCAGTCTTGCCGTCGTCCGGTGTGCCAGTAAAACCCAATCAATTATTGTCATTGTTGTTTACCAACCTATCTTTGCTTTCCAGAATCAAGGCCAACGGTTCAATGTTAATATTCCGCACAGATTTGTAGTCCACAATTTCAAGCGTTTTACCTTTTGTGATCACTGTGGTTCGTTGCTCTATGGTTTGATAAAGCAGGGATTGCAGTGTGAGGTTTGTAGCATGAACGTTCATAAGAGATGTCAGAAGAATGTTGCAAACAGTTGCGGTATCAACACCAAACAGATGGCAGAGATATTGGCCGGAATGGGCTTCACCACATCAAAGATGAACGCCCGCAAGAAAAAGGTTAGCCCTTTTCTCCTTCAATTTGCTTTTGTTTGTTCGTTTTTGTTTCGGTTGGCTATGGTATGAGGAATTTTACTGAACGTCTACCATTGGTCATCTTGCAAATGGTGCCAGAACTGAAATGTGTACATATTTTCAGAGTTGAACTGATAAAGCGAACCTCAAACCAACGGACAAAATGTCAAAGTTCATGTAACGATATTGTCGAATAATTGTCTCTGATCCTTGCAACTCCCGTCAAATCAAATTGGGGCATTTTTCAAGAATGACCTTTAAACATCTTTTTGTGTTAATCTTCTTAATCTTCTGAACCACGATAAATTATCGAAGTAGGATAAATTCAGGATACCTAACCAAGTTGGGAGTTATCCATCTTCCACCGGGTTGGCTCCATTTTCACATGTGACATGATTGTCATGTGTTTTGGTGGGCTTTGGTAGGTGCCATTCAAGGAATATTGCTCCATTCAAAGACCATTTTGCAGACATAATTATCGTGAAAGGGTAAAAGAATCTAGTTTGCAAGCATTATCTCTGAAAATTTTATCTTGTTCGGGCAGAGAAATTCATTTACACGGTTTGTTCCAACTCGTAGTATGCAGGGTTTTATAACGGAAAATGCTTATCAGGCCTACCCCCGACAATGTTTGAAAATTCCAGGAGAAACTAACTACCGCAAGAAATTTCGATGATCACAGAAATTTTGACATCTCTAGACTAATCTGCACTGCATATGGTACCTGACTGTAACCACTTCTAAAGTTTTGGTAGGAACCAGGTAGGTACGTATTTTCTATCGTGAAGAGATCAAGAGGTTTGATAAGCCTACTGTTTCTAAACTTCAACATTGACTCGAGCAAGGCCATCATACAACATCCTCTCTGATTGATATGGAAATTTTGAGGACATCTGAATGAGCCAACTCATGGCATTCAGAATGATTTGGTGACAGTTCATTATCAAAGATGACTTTCTGGCTCAAATAGTCGTTGACAATTATTTTGCCAGGTGGGCGAGCCCTGTTGTGATTGCTTCTGCGAGACCTGCGGAAACATACTAGGCCTTATGCGTCATTTTCTGCAACCAGTTTTGATTGTAACTTTAGGCAGTTTTACATTTTTGATCTGCAGAGAGACAGCATGGATAGGTATGCTTAAACATCTCTGAATTGTAGTGCCTACCTCATCACCATTTCAATTCAATTTAGGTATTCCGTCGACAACATACACTTGTCTGTCTGTGATAGTTTCAAATATTTAGGTGTTACTTTAACTAGTACCCTTACCTGGGGTAAGCATGTTACTGAGGTACTTAATCGTTCAAATTCTGCTTTGTTTGTCGTCTGTCGAACCTTTTACCATGCAAACAAAGACACCAAAGAAAAAATTAATTTCTGTCTGGTTAGGTCCAGGGATGCTGATTTTTTTTATTTTTTTAAAAAAAACAAAAAAATCGATTTTTTTGATTTAAATCGGATTTTTTTGATTTTAATCGGATTTTTTTCGAATGCAAAAAAATCATGATTTAAATCGAAAAAATTGATTTAAATCGTGATTTAAATCAAATTTTTTTTGTTGCCGGCCTATATTTTAGCGACTTACGTTATCTACCAATCAGGTGGTGGGTAAAAGCGGGGAACTGCGGATCCCAGAACTTTCCGGGCTAACCATTGCGATTTCGCAAGAGATGCTTGGAAGTGCGGAACATCTGGAAACAGGTGCGAAATCAAAAGTTGGAACAGTGCAACATCTGGAAACATGTGCGGAATCGATACTTGAAAGTACGGAATCGATACATATTGGAACTTGGGAAATGTGGAACTCAAGATTACAGGTGCAGAAACCGACAGTTGGAAGGGTGGAACATCTGCAAACAGGTATGGAAATCAAGATTACAGGTGTGGTAGCGACAGTTGGAAGTGCGGAACTCAGTGACTACAGGTGCGGAACTGATTGCTGCAAGTGGGGAACTAAAGATTAGGGGTGCGGAACCAACAGTTGCAAGTGCGGAACATCTGGCAATAGATGCGGAACTGGCAGTTGGAAGTGCTAAATGATCACAGGTGTAGAATCGACAGTTGCAAGTGTGAACATCTGGAAACAGATGCGGAACTGGAAGTTGGAAGTGCTGAACTCAAGATCACAGGTGCAGAATCGACAGTTGGAAGTGCAGAACATCCGGCAACAGTTGCGGAATCGATACTTGGAAGTGCGGAATCAATATTGGAACTTAAAAGAGCGGAACTCAAGATTGTGGAAGCGCCAGTTCTGCTTCCAAAGGTGGCCCACTGGGCACTCGTGGATCCAAAAATTGCAGGATCCAAACAGACAGTTGAAAGTGTGGAGGTAACCAACAAAAGCAGCTACAGGGGCGTGGCGCTGCATAAACAAACACAAATGTCAAGCAATAAAAACACATCAAACAACAAAAAAAAATATTATCCACAGAATATTCAAATGGTAATGATGAAAACGAAAATTCAAAAATGCTTGAATACAAACATCATGTCAGATGCGAGTCAATGGGTCTGCTCATTTCTGTGTTCATGCATAATGGCTTTAATAATTAAAGGTGAAGTGGATGGGAGGCTATTACAGGCCAGGATTGTTTGGGGGAAGAAAGAGTTGTGCAGTATCTGGAAACAGGTGGGGAACCCACAGCTGTAAGTGCGGATATCAAGATTACAGGTAAGGAACTGACGCTTGCAAGTGCCGAACTCAAGATTACAGGTGCGGAACCCACAGTTATAAGTGCAGAACATCTGTAAACAGATGCGGAACTGGCAGTTGGAAGTGCTGAACTCAAGATTGCAGGTGCTGAACCGACACTTGGTGGTGCGGAAAACCTGGAAACAGGCGTGAAACTGACAGTCAAAGTGCGAAACATGTGCAAACAGGTGTTGATCATGTGGAAAGCAGGGTGGAATCAACAGTTGGAAGTAGGGAACTCTAGATTACAGGTGCGGAACCGACTGCGGGAAGCGCGTAATGCAAAATTCTGATGTACAGCAACAGTTTGGTAGTGCAGAACATTGGAGGACAGCTGCGGCTGCGGAACCAACACTTGCCAACATTTTCAACCTCATATTGAGCATCCTTGTGCAAGGTCATCTGCACAAAGGTAGGAAGTAGTCCAAAGTAAACTGTCGAAATGCTGGATCGTCACTCACGGAAGCCCCATACAACTCTACCTGAGGAAGGGTGACTGATGACTACCTGGTAAGGCAAGTTCAGTGCCAATTAACATCTTTTCGCTTAAATTTGACTTCCTACTGCAGACGACCTTTTTGCAACCCACATTTTTCATTGCGAAAGGTACCGACATTTCACAAGTTCCTGCTTTTATTCTTTTGTCGATTTTAGATGCAATATCTTATCAAAGAAAAATGCAAATTAATAATTTTAACGGAGAGAAGCACGCACGGCCCACACACTGTTTAGCAAGTTGTCAAGTTTAGCAAATGCAGCACTAGCATTTTAAGCTGACAGGCATAGGCCTACCTATCTAAATTTTGGCATAATTGATCTCCGTTTTGGCTACAATAAAAATGTCGCTCCATTATAATCGGATAAAAATCTCCATTCAAATCGAAAGCCAAAACAAAGACCTCAGCCCACCATTCAAAATGCTTTTCGTTATCATTATGCACACTGTCATGCATTTCACTTAGGTAGGCCTAATTCAGATGTCACTAAACCGTTGTGGACTATTTAAAGGCATTTTAAACGAAAGAAAAACAAAAAAATCATTGATTTAAATCAGAGGCAAAAAAATCGAAAAAATCTGATTTAAATCAAGCAATCCTGGTTAGGTCTTTGCTGGAATATGCATCCTCAGTGTGGGATCCTTATCATGCTTCCTATGTTGAGCGTTGGAGGGCATTCAGAGAAAGGCAGCACGGTTTGCGACTGGTAGATATGCTTCTCGCGATAGTGTTTCAGATATGCTTGATCAATTAGGCTGGTGTGCTTTGGCGATTCGCAGGAAAGTTGCAAGGCTTGCATGAATTTTCTTAGCCCTAAACAATGTGGGGGGATGGTCAAACTTTAAGGAATTTTTGTATCCGCCAACTTATTTGGGTAGGCATGATCGCGAATTTAAACTCACGGCAGGTAAATCTGCGAAGGATGTTGGCTTGTATTCCTTTGCTGTCAGGTCAACCAATGAGTAGAATTCTCTCTCTCTACATGTCTTCGGTGAGGGTCGTGATATTAGTGTTGTGACTTTGAGCGGAACCTTATGCAGTTGTTCTCTAACAAGCTCGCCCTGCCTGACATCTCATCGTGCCATGTTGACTGTAGGGGAACCACAATTTTGTTAATTTGCGCTGGAGTTCTCTCCTTGCAAATTAAACAAATAATAATTATGATTATTATTATCACCACTTGATTTACAATCTGTCTTTGTTTTTTGCCAATCCAGTCATCGATCAGCGAATCACCAAATCGCATTGGTGGTCCTTCCTCTGCTCTGAGTGAACGCTCGGTGTCAGCCCCTCTTCCGATCTTGGAAGGAGAAGAGTTCACAACTGATTCCTCATCTTCTAGTTCATCGAGAGATGCTTCCAATCGAGAGAGGGACGAAGAACTCAGATTACGATTGGAAGCTCAAAAAGTGATGGAGGAGAAGATGAGAGAGAGGGAGGATAAACTGAGCCAAAATCACAAGGACAGTGCAAAATGTGAGGCATTTTAATGTAATTTTCCAGGGCCAACCTGTTTTCGTGTTCAATTTTTCTGGAAGATTCACAACTGCTCTCTGCCACTGTGATCACATCATATTCCATCATTGTCTGTGCTGTTTTGTCTCAAACCTATCGCTGCAGCCTCTCCCTTGATGCCTCGCTCTCATCTCAGTGTCCTGTCTGAAGGAAGAAAGGGCATGCTACAGCAACCTGTTTTCCTGCCAGCTTGATCTGAGTTCGCAGAGTCTGTAAGAAATCCGCAATGACTTGGATTTTAACTTTGGTCCTGTGGATCGGAAGACAGAGTGTACTGGCCACTGGACCACAGTGACAAGACCATTATTTTGATAGCGCCACGCTTCCATTTATTTGTTCAGCTTTTTTGGTGGTACATCATTGAGCAATTTCAATCAATGCAAAATTTTCTGTGTTGATTTACCAAAAAAGAAAGAAAGAAAACTCCAGAATGCTGCAACTTTCAAGTCGACGGAGTTTACAATAGCATGAATAAAAATATTTCCACCTTCCTTGTCTGTGAGAAACATGTCATGGTCATGTTTGATGTGAGGCAACCCTTCCATGCCCATGCTACATCCATCCATATGAGATTATTTTCATCCCCTAAACATGATAGCATTTCTGTGATGTCTAGAGTCTTGTGAACTAGGCTCGCTAGGTAAGGTCACACTACCTCACCTAGCGAGGTGTGTGCAGAGATCTTGAGAGGTAATTTCATCAGGTAACGCTGTGTTGGGTACCTTTCCTAGCGAGCCTAGTTCACTGGATTCTAGACATCATGACACTCTCTCAAAGCTTCCAAGAGAACATTTTCTCAATAATACTGATAACATTCCTACTTGTGCATTTCGACTTTTCCTTTGTTTTCAGCCAACAAGAGTACCTCATCCACTTCAAACCAGTTGGAAAGACTGATGGAACGAGGTATGGTGATCGATAGTGGTAAACGATTTGGAATTCAGGACTTCCATTTCATCAAAGTTCTCGGAAAGGGAAGCTTCGGAAAAGTCCTTCTTGCTGAGAGAAAAGGAGGCACACCGGATGAGGTGTATGCAGTAAAGGTTAGGAAAGCATGGAATGACAGTGTGTCTGAATGATCGAATTATGAGGATTTACGACCGTTGGCTACCAAATTGTAACTCACACTCAGCTGAACTCAATCAGTCGTATGCACCAAAGCCACTAACCGTAACCCTAACTCTACCTACTTGAAAAAAAGTCAATTCCATGTTCAGATGCACCTTTCTCAACGATGGAAAAAGAATACTGTTGTGCATAGAAATCAAATTTTCCAACAGAATTCTTTGCATAAAATTTTTATGTGTTGTAAATCTGTTGGAAAATTTGATTTCTATGCACAACAGTAGGCCTATTCCTTTTCTATCGTTGAGAAAGGTACATCTGAACATGGAATTGACTCTTTTCAAGTAGGTTAGGGTTACGGTTAGTGGCTTTGGTGCATACGACCGAATAGCTAATTTGGTGAATGCTCATGAAGCAACTCATTTTCCACTGTTGCAAAGTGTGGATCCAAGAAATCGCAGTAACTGCATTTGAATTAAATATCACTCAATGCCATATGGCTCTATAACTGCTATCTACTTTGGCTTTAAGATAAGACATAGTGTATTGGGATTGCGAAATGAGAATTTAGGTGTGGCTGATAGATAGCTAGGTCACAGGCATTTTCTGGAGCCATCCACTTGATTCCAGGAAAGAAAAAGAGAGCGAAATCGTTTTCCACAGCGGACAATAAATTTTTGTTTTATTATGCTTTATTTGTGGCAGGGCAAGAACCACCTCTGCTACAGTCATAAAATAATTCTGCTCCCCATGGAATCAGATACGTGTTTTGAGGTGGTTGTGGACAAAAATTGTAATTTGTAGCGGTGACAAAAACTCGGACATCACCCAAGGTTACAGATAGATATGGATAGTTGCATGGGTGCCTGCTTGGGACATGCCAAAAAAGAATCAGTGATTCAGGCATTCTGGCTAAGGCTTTGAAAAAAATTGAACAGAAAATCCCTTTTTCTTGTGATGCAGCGGATGGAATTCTGCAAAGATTCATTTGAAGTGAGAAAAAAAATTGAAAAACATTTCATTGTCAACTCTGCTCTGTGTTGTGTCAATTTTTTGCAGTGTGCACAACCGATTTTTTTTTTTAATTTTTCCGTGTCCCTGTCCGTGAAATCATTGTATGGGCAAAAACTTGCCCAGCTTTTTTATGGGGCACCAGGAATCATGTTCGGTACCCGGCATATGTCATCATAACATTTTCTTAGAAGCACTCTAAAATGAACTGCAATCTGCCAATGTTTTTTCAAGTGCCTTTTTCATTGAAAATCAAGAAGGAACGTGCTTCGTTTTTGAGATTCCGGATTTTCATTCTTCGCCTACATCTTTCATTGTGACTGACATTCGCTTTATCTCTGACTGATGAACACTGACAGCAGATATTTTTTGTCTTTTCCGACGACCACCTTCTGACCACCTACCCACCCACCCACGCAGGTGCTAAAGAAGGATGTGATCATCCAAGACGATGATGTCGATTGTACAATGACTGAGAAGAGAATATTAGCACTAGCTGCCAAGCACCCATTTCTAACTGCACTCCACTCTTGCTTTCAAACAAAGGTTGGTTAAGATTGATTGGTCCATTTCTTCTTCTGTGCTTTGCGATTGGTTGATTGATGGGCAACTTAAGCCTTGATTGGTCAGTAGAGGAGCCCATTCTGCTCACAAGTTCAGCAGGCACAGCACACGAACTATCACTGGTTCTCAATTCTGAGCACTGTTGAAAGTTAGGGAGGGTTTCGCAACTTTGAACATTCTAAATTAACAAGTTGGATTATTTTCACCCTTCCATGATTGAGTTTTGGAATGATTTGTATCAACTGTTGTTGCTCGGTCATAGAGCACCACACTGGAGGTAGGGGGAAACCCCAGCCCATGGACAACAAAAGCCCTCCTTGTAGACTCTGAGAGCTGCTGGCCAAATGATGAATGCGTTTGGAAGGTAGTTCTCGAGGAAAACCTTCTACCAAACACGTCCTTTAAGCAATCAGCTTTTCTCGCAAACCGTTGATAAAGTTATTCGATGTATTTTGTCTTTTTTATGATTGAGTTGTGTTCTAAAGATGGGAATGCGATGAACCGAGAATGCAAACAAAATGCCAGCCGCAGTTTACAACTGCAACTCGTTGGAATTCATCCTCTTTTTGGAGTGACCTCAAACCTTGACCTTTGTGTTCCCATTCATGCATGTGTATGTGTCATGTTCAGTCGTAGGCTTTTTTGTTGCGAATTTTATCCATTATCTTACTCAACTTTGTCTTCCCAGATTATCCAATCGGTGCACTACATACCCACTTATTTTTCAGGATCGTTTGTTCTTTATAATGGAGTACATAAATGGTGGTGACCTGATGTTCCAAATACAAAGGTCACGTAAATTTGATGAAAACAGGGCACGTTTCTATGCAGCTGAAGTCACTTTGGCATTGCAATTTCTGCACCGGCATGGTGTCATCTATCGGTTAGTGTTGAGACAAAAGAGTTATGATAAAAAAATGTGTTGTACGCGAAACAAAAAAAAAAGAAGCCCCAACTCTCATTTAGTCAATTTTGGAAAACAGTTGTTCATCTGTCCGTCTCCAACTCAGATTGCATTTTTTATGAAAGTTGTGATTAGAGCGATTATTTCCGACTTGTGAAACTTCAGGTTTCACAAGTCGGAAATAACCTAAGAAGCCTATCTCAACTATTTCAGTTGTGAGTATTTCAAGAAGATTCAGGTCTATTTGAATTTTGGTTTTGCACCCCAACCAGTTTTTTTTATTTTTCAACCAATGTTTTGTTTTTATTTATTTATTTTGATTGTGAGAGATGATTAATTTTTTGGTTGAATGTTCATTGCTTGTCAGTTTAGGCAGAATATTGCAAGGAAACGTTTTGCAGCAATGAGTGCCAGTTAACCCTTTTACCCAATGACATCTCCAAAAGTTCCGTTTTGAGCTGAGCTTGAGGTGAAAGTCGTCCCGAGATTATTATTATTGCTATTGCACCTCGGAAAAGAAAACGGAAAAATGAACAAAAAACGGAAAAACGGAAAAATGAACCTCCTGAATGAAGATATTTGAAATGGACAGATCCATTCGTTGAAAATATGCTGCGTTTTACTTTAACAGAAGCAAGGAGCTTTATCGAGCGAAGAAAATCAAGCCATGATGTCGTGCGTCATTCTGAATTTGAATAGATTCATTCAACATTCTTAATCCTTATCATCGCTAACTACTATTGGGTTAGGTAGGTGCTCAACCTAAACAAGTACCTAAACAAATAGTAGGACAACTAAGTGTCACAAAATCCTAATTAAATCGTCTGTTTTTGACCTCTTGCAACCTTGTAATCAATCGAACTTTTCTAACCTTTTTTGGCAACATTCTAATGGGAAAGATATTTGTGGACGTGGAATTATTCTTTGACTGTCCAATGCCCATATTTAATAGTTCCCCTAACAAAGCTTATCACTGGAAGTGAAACATTGCATATTTTCGCAACAATGATTGTTGCGAAAGAATTTGGAGGACCTCGGTCTGAATCTACTTTCTCCGTAATCTTGTTTCGTTGATCTGACCAGTTAAAGTGATGGTCAACTGACTAGTTACCTGAATTTGTCGAATGTCTTCTTCAAGGAAATAAATTTTTTTCCCATCCAGGCCTGTCAACTTTTGTTTTGCTTTCTCTCTTGCCAACAGAGACTTGAAGTTGGATAACATTTTATTGGATGCTGAAGGCCATTGTAAGCTGGCTGATTTTGGAATGTGTAAGGAGGGTATCCTTGGTGGTGAAACAACCACAACATTTTGTGGTACACCTGACTACATTGCACCTGAGGTAAGTGCATACGTTTTTACGTTTTGTTTTATCTCTTTCTAAAAGAGATGATGGTTGGAATGTTCTAAAAGATGTACTGACGGTAGTGGTCTGCTGGCAGCTGGACTGATGCTTGCTTGGTGCCAGCTGCAGGCTTTCCTGGAGCTGACAGATTTGCAGACACACTCGAGCATTGGAAATGAGGGAAAGTGTGGTGATTGATTGTGATTCCGCCAACCACTAGCCACTCCTCTTGCTTTCTGAGTGTCCATTGGAGCAAGCCCACACTGTTGGTGTTGTTTAATGGTTTGAGGGATTTATCCCCTCTTTCTCTGCCCGTTGTTGGACTTTGTAAGAGTTGAAAAGTACTTTTTATTTTTTGGTGGCTTTTCTGGTAAAAGTGAAAAATTAATTGACAGTTCTTATAATTATTCATCCATTTTCATCATTTTCAATCATTGTCCTCTGCACTTTGGTAAACTTTTGGTCAGTATCTTGCAATGTGCCATCTGTCATCGCTGGACTGATTCGACACCCTGTTACGATTTATTCTTTTGTGAACTATTTTGTTCAGATGTTGATTGCTGTGACATCGTTAATGAATTTTTTTTCCTTTTTTTGTCATGCATACTCTTGCATTCGTACTTTTGTTATAGCGTGTCCACACATACGCGATTTTGTCGCGTTGCCGCATCGTCGCGCGCGTAAAAGTTGTCGGGTGTGACATCATCGCTTTGCCTGTAGTACACTCTGCATGGTGATTCGTTCTTCACACGTGCGGCAATGTCGTTGCACCGGACAACGTTTTCACGCGCGACAACGAGACAAAATCGCGTATGTGTGGACGCGCTTTTAGCCAGTTGAAACCCAAAACATACCATGTTCAAATTGAACACATCAATTTGTTATTTCAGCTGAGCAAAACTGAAACGCAAGGTGCTTTCTCATTCCAGACCTGACAGAAAACAAATCCTTTTCCAACATTCAAAAATCCCTCGATGGTTGTTTCGAAAAGTTGTGGAATTAGGCCATCCTTCACCCCATTGTGGGGCCAGGGGTGGGATCAACTGCAGACGTGGGGTTCCAAGAGGTGCACCCCTTCCATCATGGGCTTCGGGTTACAGGGTCTTACCAAGAAAAAGTTAATTGGGTGCACTTTGAGACCAATCTTTTGGGTTTTTAGAGAAATTCGGACAAATTTTCAAGTGTTATTTTCTGGTTTGCAATAAATGCACATCGAAATTGGTACCTGGCTACATCTTGCGATGCTCTACTGCACAGTGCCGAGTGAATCAATTATTGTGCCGCACATGGGGCCATTTTTTTTCTTTTTTTTT
>JASGXE010010300.1:0-14942 GCA_030068105.1 Sinentomon sp. SZTP_YWyxl | reverse complement strand
CAAATACCAGCATCGTTTTATTTACCAATCCACTTTGGATGCACCGCCTCACACGGTCACGTCCACCTTTAAACGAGTGGGTAAACCCATCTCTCAATACAGGCCCATATCGAGGCCTGGCTTTCTATAACCAAGAAAGATGCAAAGCATCGGTATTCACCTCAAATCTTCAGGCTGGTTTCTGACAACAGCCCATCGCTTGCCTTCATGGGGTGGGCCGGTGGCAATAGACCCACACCGACAGGCCACACCGGACCGAAGACTCTTAGATTTCAAGGATTCAAAGGTATCAATGATATATTCTTGTCACCCAGGCCAAATACATCAAAAGGTTGAGACAGTAAGTCAAACGTTCCTGGTATTTGGTCTGGGTGACATGAACATTTCGTTTGATTTATCTTTTGCATGGTTATCTGTAGAAACTCGGGTGCAGAATGACTTGTCGGGGTGGCTCCACGCCCACCGGCCCACCCCTGATGACGAGCGGGTGGACGGTTGTCAGAAAAGCCTGAAGGTTTGACGTGAAGCACTTGATGTGATGCTTTGTTACTTTCTTCTTGGTTAAAAGTGCGTATATTCGCAGTTGAAGAACGAGACTTGCCGAGACCGAACTAGGTGTAATAAGTAGATTGAAGGAGGCGGGATTTTGTGCCAAATAAATATATCATGAATTTTGCTCGCACTGCATCAGGGGATTATTTTGTTGGTCAATTGATTTATTTTTGTATTTTGTAAAAACTCGATTTTCATCTTTCGTAGGAATTCAGCCACCCCCAAACAACCCGCCGACCAGATCTTCGTCAGGTTGGGTTTCCAATTGAAAGGTTCTCAAGATTTGTTGATCGCTACCGAAATTTGCTTGGCCTTTTTCGTGGGGAGCTCTTTTTTTGTCGTGATAATTTATAAAAATACAATTTGTTCTTCTTTCTTTCGCCACATTTTGAAATGAGGTCTACGCGGAATGGAATAGAAATGACAGTTTCTATACTGAAAGTATAGAAAGTCGCATCGAAGTCGAAGATCTCCGCACAGTATAAAGACTATACTGTGCGGAGATCGATTCGAGTTGCCTTATGGAAAGTTGTTGTTATTATTTCGGATGCAGTCATTGTTGTTATAAGGTGAAACCTGGATAAACGAGCGTGGCGTACGGAAGTGTTATTGTTCTTATTATTCCCAGAAAACTCATGCGGCTGCGCAAACTCCGCCATGCGTGATCTTAGCAGCCAATCTCTGTCTCCGATCCAGGTTTTTGCACCTCCCAGTCTCAGTTGTTTTCCGTCTTGACATTTGAATTATGAGGTGTTGCCTGCCTTCTTCGTGCTCCGATTCAGCTGTAGGTTTCGAATAAACGCATGCCGCGCACCGCGCACCTGGACAACGACAAGCTTCACCGAGAGATCTGGCCAGCAGAGCAGACCGAGATTTACCTTCATTCCACTGTTGGATGCTTGCAAGCATGCAGTTCACTCTGCTCGAGCGAGTTGAGTTTTCTTGTGCGGGGGGGCTCAAAACAGCTTGCTGCGAACGTGTGCCTTATTCCATGAAAGGCATCCGGATCGACCAAGACCATCAAAGGAGTGATGGATGAGGAAGGCCATCCACGAGTCAGGTTTGACCAAATCACTTATCAGCATGACGGTGCCCCTGCCCACAATACCATCGCCACCCGTCATGCTTTGATGGCAGAATTTGGTGGCAAATTGATCGGAAAGGGTGGCCACATTGAGTGGCCCACGCGCTCGCCAGACCTCACCCCTTAGGATTTTTTTACTGGGGCCATTTGAAAACTAGAGTTTTCGCAACCCCAACGGCTTCTTTGGACCAGTTGCAGGCTAAAATACAAGCAGAATCAGCAGCGATTACCTCAGCGATGCTGGATAATGTCAGAGTTTGCTTTGAATACCGTTTGTATTTCTGAATGGAGAGGAATGGCGACCTTTTTGAACACCTCCTATGAGCTCCCCATCAATTGTCCTTTTAAGGACAACCAACGGCACTTTTAAGGGCCACCTAAACTGTCCTTTTAAAGACAAAACAACGGCCCTTTTAAGGGCCACCTAAACTGTCCTTTTAAGGACAACCAAATGCCCTTCTAAGGGCCACCAAAACTGTCCTTTTTAGGGCAACCAACGGCCCTTTTAAGGGCCACTAAAACTGTCCATTTAAGGACAACCAACGGCACTTTTAAGGGCCACCTAAACTGTCCTTTTAAAGACAAAACAACGGCCCTTTTAAGGGCCACCTAAACTGTCCTTTTAAGGACAACCAAATGCCCTTCTAAGGGCCACCAAAACTGTCCTTTTTAGGGCAACCAACGGCCCTTTTAAGGGCCACTAAAACTGTCCATTTAAGGGCAACCAACGGCCCTTTTAAGGGCCACCAAAACTGTCCTTTTGAGGACAATGAACGGCCCTTCTAAAGGCCCCAAAACTGTCCTTTTAAGGACAACCAACGGCCCTTTTAAGGCCACCTAAACTGTCCTTTTAAGGACAACCAACGGCCATTTTAAAGGCCACCTAAACTCTCCTTTTAAGGACAACCAACGGCCATTTTAAAGGCCACCTAAACTGTCCTTTTAAGGACAACCAACGGCCCTTCTAAGGACCACCTAAACTGTCCTTTTAAGGACAACCAACGGCACTTTTAAGGGCCACCTAAACTGTCCTTTTAAAGACAAAACAACGGCCCTTTTAAGGGCCACCTAAACTGTCCTTTTAAGGACAACCAAAGGCCCTTCTAAGGGCCACCAAAACTGTCCTTTTTAGGGCAACCAACGGCCCTTTTAAGGGCCACTAAAACTGTCCTTTTAAGGGCAACCAACGGCCCTTTTAAGGGCCACCAAAACTGTCCTTTTGAGGACAATGAACGGCCCTTCTAAAGGCCCCAAAACTGTCCTTTTAAGGACAACCAAGGGCCCTTTTAAGGGCCACCTAAACTGTCCTTTTAAGGACAACCAACGGCCATTTTAAAGGCAACCTAAACTGTCCTTTTAAGGACAACCAACGGCCCTTCTAAGGGCCACCAAAACTGTCCTTTTAGGGCAACCAACGGCCCTTTTAAGGGTCACTAAAACTGTCCGTTTTAAGGGCAACCAACCGCCCTTTTAAGGGCCACCAAAAACTTTCCTTTTTAAGGACAATTAAGGGCCCTTTAAAAGGCCCCCAAAACAGTCCTTTAAAGGACAACCAACGGCCCTTTTAAGGGCCACTAAAACTGTCCTTTTTAAGGGCAACCAACGGCCCTTTTAAGGGCCACCAAAAACTTTCCTTTTAAGGACAATTAAGGGCCCTTCTAAAGGCCCCCAAAACTGTCCTTTTAAGGACAAGCAACGGCCCTTTTAACGGCCACCTAAACTGTCCTTTTAATGACAACCAACGGCCCTTTTAAGGGCCACCTGAACTGTCCTTTTAAGGACAACCAACGGCCCTTCTAAGGGCCACCAAATCAGTCCTTTTTAGGGCAACCAACGGCCCTTTTAAGGGCCACTAAAACTGTCCTTTTTAAGAGCAACCAACGGCATTTTTAAGGGCCACCAAACACTTTCCTTTTTAAGGACAATTAAGGGCCCTTCTAAAGGCTACCAAAATTGTCCTTTTAAGGACAACCAACGGCCCTTCAAAGGGCCACGAAAAACTGTCCTTTGATGGGCAACCAACGGTCATTTTCAGAGCCACCAAAGATACCGTTGACCCATTACACAACAAGCTCTAAACTGATCTTTTTATGTGTGCGCGTCCATACTAACTTTCGCGACACGCTGCTCGTGTCTGAATGAACACCTGAGGCCTCTCGAAACAACACCAAAAAAAAAAACATTTCATTTCCCCTTTTTTCATTTCATTCACTCCCTGTTCATTTGTCGCATTCGGATGTGTTTTGTTTTCAAGAGCCTGGCCGTCCCACGCACGCTGAGAAGGCGCAAGTCTGCCTCCCTTGTTGTGACTTCGGCTGTGGCTGAACGTGGAAGATCTCTCGTGACGAATGTTCACATGCATCACCAATTCTTGACGTTGCCATTTGTCGATTTCAAAGCAAATGGTGTGCCTCTGCATTGGATCCTCACTTTTTTCAGTCGTTCGCGGAGTGAGATGACACGTGGCGTAGCTGCATCGTAATTAATGACTTTGCATCCCATGTAATGACAACAATAGCTTTCCATATGGCAACTGTTAACGATCTCTGCCCTGTATAGCTATAACTGGAATATTACAAATCCATGCATGAATCGGGCTCCATGTTGTTAGAGAAGTTTGGTATATCAGGGTTTTCAGTATTTCAATATCCTAAAAATTGACGAATTGGATGTATGTGGGAATCACAGATGTACATTCAGGCCTAGCTCCATTGGCAATGAAGGTCACCTTGTAAAGCTGCCCAGGTCTGGAATTAAGGTTCCATCTCCATTCAGTTACCAAAGATTGGTGATTACAGTGATCAGCAAAAAACATTGGTTATTGTTCCAAATTTCATCTCAATCACCGTGGTCAGTTCAAGCCTGCATACATTTGCGCTGACTTAGGTTTTGACGTTGCTCAATTTGATCCTCAGTGCAAATTTTTCCGGACTTAAACTCCTCACGCTTAGAGAGTTTTATATATGTATAGGTGTAGTTTTATGATGTGGAGCTTCACGTTCTCATAGGCTCTATGAAACGATTGTGAAATGTATACGTCTGGCTAAATCCGCTTATCTAATTTTACGTTTCCAGTGTATATTTGAAGATGCCAATGAGAGACAGTCAGAGATTGGTGAAAATGAACCGAGTTATATGCATGTTCGAGCTAACTGATTGGGATTAGTTGAGTTTCGTGTACAGATTTTCGCATCATTACTTGAGAAGGGTGCACATCCCTTTTCACAATCATAATATGTGCTAAGATTGTCGTCCACAATGGCGATGGTATAATCACTTTGTCATTTCACAGCAAGACAATACACGGTGACATCTAATTACTACCAGTTTCGCAGATCTACTAATGCTCTCTAGAGTAGTCGATCATCAAATATTGGCCCATGTTGGATTTTCAGGTAAAACGTGAGGCAAAAATATTCGAAGGATAAAACACACCAGCTAGAGAAAAAGTAATTGTGCTACTAAAACAATTACCTAACCCGAAAGTGATCAATCCTTAAACTCCTGGAAGGAGTGACTATATCTTTAACTCTGCGAAGTTAGTGGCCTTATCGCAGCAGTCAGAACATTCCATAACATTGCGCAACTTTGGGTGAATTGAAAATTTGGTTCTGCTCGGCAACAGGAAGAGTTATCGACTTTGAACTGGCACATTACATCTGAATTAGAGTGTACAGTAGAACCGAATCTACATCTAAAAAGTATCTTTAAGTATCTTAAAGGGCACGACGGCGCTTATCTGAATTAAAATATATCATATATTTCCTACGTGAAGGTAAGAATGATCAATGCAAACGCATTAACAAGGACGGATATTGCCATTCCGCCATGAAGTATCCAGTAATTAATTTTTATTTTTTATCTTGTTTATTTATTTTTTTTTATTTTTTTATTCATTAATTAATTTATTTGTCAATTTATTTATTTATTTAACACACTCTGTTGGAAACGGAGAGCAAGAAATTGTTAGAGATTAAAAAGAATTCATGCACAATTGCGCCGGCCACGTTTACTCGAAAATTACATGTTGACATTATTCTTTTTATGTTGGGAAAACAAAAGGAATCAAGCGCCCGTGTGTATTTCAGGTTTCATTCATGTAGCGATTTCAATCATTGACGTGTTTTTGATTTAAAATCGAACGATTAAACTGATGATTAAAGTAAGTTTTAAGTTAAATTTCAGATGGAAACTTAATGAACTCTTTGATTATAAAAGGAGTCATCAATTACGAAGTAAATTATATTCGACATTTTGCTCCTGGCATTTACAAACGCGGCCTGAAAAATCTGGGATTTTGATATTATTCTCACAAAACACAAATAATTTCAACGAAACAAACTCGGTTGTGGTAACGATCAGATTTCTCATACTGCAACGTTGCTGTCGAGAGATTTGTTAGTGAATATAATTTTTAGCATTCGTACCAACTCGTTTTTATCTATTAGATGGAGGAATGCAGGCATCCTCAACTCAAACGGCGAACACATCATCGCCAGGTATGACGTTTGTTTAAAAGCTGTTCAAGTATCGTGGAATGAAATGAAGTAGAGTGCATTGCTAATTCCACCGGCCTTTTTTGAATGAGAACCAACATTAAAGTTGTTGCGTTTCTAAAATGTAACAAGGATTTACGTTCGTAGGGTTTTTCTTATTTTCTGCCGCCACATTTTTAAATGAGGTTTAGGCTTGACGGAAGAGAAATGATTTTGCATAGTTATGTATTACACAACAATGCAATAGATAACAGAGAATGTTAAAAACCTGCGTGTTTAATAAAAAGCTAGTTAAATAGCCTGCGTAATAGAATTAGAGAATGGTATGGCTTTAAAATTGACCAACTGCTAGTTTTAATGAATCACAGTACTGCTATAATAGAACTCTAGCTGAAAAGCGACGATACCCAACTTGTAAGGTAAACTTGCTGAGGCATTATGGTTTGTTCTCATTAGAAGGATGGTTACAGTCACAAGCAACCAAAATTCAGTTTGTGGTAGTTGTTTTACATTCGAATCTCGTTGTGTGGTTTTAATACGTCATCCAAAATATCATGCTTACATCTTAATGGTCCATGGGTGTTTGAATTCAATTGCAATTCGGAACTAACAAGTTGTCTAATTAAATGAAAAGCAAAGACAAGAGCAGGCCAATAATTTCAGAAAGTAGAATAGTTGGCACCATAAACATACATTTTCCAATTTCATATAAGCGAAGCTATTTTTAGACAAGGGAAGCAGTCTAAACCAGTTTTAAAGAGCTTGTGCAACATTACAAACTTAAACTGAACATGTTTGAAGTAAAAAGCTTACAAAAAAGGCAATTTTGAAAAGAAGACTAAAAAGTTCAATGAAACCTAAAAGCATATCTCGCTCTTAATCTTGATCTGCCACACAAGTATTCAGCAATTGCTCTTAGTGAACACCCTCTCTGCAGAAAAACTGAACTTCCAACAAAAAGGTTGGCAGACTGGAAGAATTTCGGGGTTTTGGGGGGCCATAATCTAAAAATAGGGTTCGGATCACATTTTTCAACTGATTTAAATTCACTTTGTATGGTCCTGGGGATTCTATGCTGAAAATTCCGTGGTTGATTTACGGGACACCCTGTGAATTTGCAATGCATAAATGTTTGGCATCTTCAAAAGTGCACATGACAGAAATTTTTTACAGTGTTAAACGAAGGATATCAATCAACATATATTAAAGTAAAAATTTAATTACATTTAAATGATTTTACCAGAAATGCTCCTAATTTTATTTGCAGTTTCGAAATGTGAAACAATCATTTTATCTTCAGGAATGGAATTGAAAATTGCGCGTCTTCGATCGACTGCAAATGTTGGAAATGCACATATTCTTGAAACCTATAAAAACTTTTACGACAATAATTAATTGCTGCTAATGTCTATTCCACGGCGTGCAAAATCGCACAAATTTTCATCTTCATCGCCGCAGTTTCTACCAACTCGAAAACAACTTTTCTTCGCAAGCAGAAAATGGTTTAGCAAACAATCTCGGATGTTCCTTCGTAATCTCTCATGCAAATGAACAAAAGGGACGCAAATACCTTATTCTAAAAACTGGCCATTTGAATCCACAGCGGTAATTATGCAGACGTCACGCAGGAGAACCATGAAAAACACTGAAGGGTGCTAAAGTTTGGGAATTCCTGCCCCATTGCATGTAGTGAGAGCTTTTTTATTAATTCAACAAACATGAATGTGAGAAGTTAGTGATTGATAATAACGAAGGATCGAATTGTTGATTCTAGTATTCAACTGGGCTGTTTGATAAAGACTGAGACCGGTGCTCCATGTGCTACCCCGCTGGGACTAGAGTGACCAGGTTTGGGGGCTTTGAAGTTCCACATGATTGTTTTGTTTTAGGCATTTGTCGTTTATTTGTTGGCATTTTCTATCCTTTTGCGGGCTCTTTGAAAATGGGGGGTTTGATGCTAGCCTCCAGAAATAGAACATGAATTTTAATGAATACGAAAGAACTGTCTTAATGCTTTTGTATCTCCTGGACAAAATCCCAGTAAGGCATGCCAATTGCTGTTTTAAGCCTAGTGAGATATGCACTTCCTTTGATAAATATTTTTCGAAGAATGAGCAGTGGTATGGTAAAGCAGCTGCTTTACTATACCGCACCAAGCATTTATGGTGCTCCCGGTGGTTCAGGAGCATCAAGAATGTAGCTAGAAGTTTCTGTGGACCCAGACACCACCATTATTGGTGAAGATCGGCAAACAACAAAACGAATAACAATGCCTAGCACCTCAACATCAGTGAGTATTTGAGACATGAGATTTGATCAGCTATCTCCCCATGACACATGACTGCCCACGTTGGATTCCCATTTTGCGTCCCACCCCGCTTAATGTGCCCTTACATGCCAACTTCTTCACCGAGTTTTTTCCATGGAAAGGAATTGAATGCTTGCTCCATCCACGGTTCGGCCCTGACTTGATGATGGCCTGTGACTTTTTCTGTTACCTGGCATGAAAAAAGACACGGTAGTACAACAATTTTCGATCACATAGGCCGTTAAAATGGGCATGGAGGCGATACTGAAGACACTGACCAAAGACAACATGTAACATGTCCGCAAAGCATGGTGCAAGAGTTGGGTCAAGTGCAACCAAACGAGAGGATCCTATTTTGTAAAAAACCACGACACACACGAACCAGAAGGAGAAGATAGCGACGAAGCAACGGTAGTCTCAGTCCTTATCAAACAGCCAAAGTGCATTCACTGAAATTATGGTATGAAGTTTGCCATTTTATGTTGATTTCCTTAAAAGTGCCAGGAAACTGGCTTGCAGTTCTAGCTGATGCAGCTGTGATGACGTTAAGTTCCTCATCAAGAACACAGTCTCATACGGACACCACAAATGGTATGTTCTCAACTCAACAATCTTCGCAACCTCGTATAACAATGGCTAGGTAATTCAGGAGAAAAGGCTGCCTCATTGCATTCACGGTGGAAACTTGGCAAATTAAGAACAGTACTTGCCATGCAAATACATGACATGTGGCGAATGACTTGGCACAAAGTTCTCGGCAAGGTTTGAAGCATTTATCACGTTTGAAATCCAGAGTCTACTCGTAATTTCTTCTCGTAAATTGCATTTGCAATATTTTTAACCATGGACACATTTCCCGTTCACCATCAAGTGAATTTGATGAATCCCAAGGAAGAAATCTTATGAGAATCCTTCGAGAAAAAACTTATAAGGTTTTGGCCAGTCTATTTTATCTTATGAAATCTGATCACGGCGATCAAAAATTTATCAATGTTCATCGACCTTGATGAAATTTGACCAAATGTGATCGAATTGCATCTGAGTAGATTAACGTCTGGATATGGCGTTCCTGGATATCGAGTATGGCACATTTGAAGTTGCACGTATAAGTAGCCAAGAAGAAAGAATTCAGTGCGCACATCACAGTTATTTATACAACTTTGGACACAAGCGGGAATACGCACATACATATTTTATATCTAGCATTCAACACAGATATTGATTTTAAGTACGATTCGCTCTGATATAAGAATAAACAACGCAACCAGTCTACCGTAACTGTTTAAAAAAACGAAAATCCATGGTTTACATGGGCATTGAAAAAAAACATCGGGGAACGTTATGTGATAAAGTAGTCGATTGCATTGGTAGCAATTGATGTTGCTTAATTTACTGTTAAAGGCAAAAACATCTCTCATTCCGGGGTTTTGCAACTATTCCAAAATGTCCAAGTCCCTCGGTCCATGTGTATTATTCTCGTTAACTATGATCACAATCTCATCAAACTTGATGATGCTTTGATCAATGTGATCAAAATTGATGAGATTGAGACACAGTCTCATCCACCTTCATGAGGTTGCGATCATCAGTTGATCAGAAGACCAATGGGAAGACCAACTATGGTCACGCCAATTTCATATTGCCTTATTTATGACAACATGTTCACCGAATTTCATTATATCGCTTCACTGCAGAGTTCAAATTTCCAAGTTCTTGGATTTCCGCAGAGATGGTTACAGGCTTTTTAGAAAAATAGCTAATTTATTTATTAATTTTTCATCTCAATCACCGTGGTCAGGTCAAGTCTGCATACATTTGCGACGAATAAAAATTTTGACTTTGCTCAATTTGCTCCTCAGCACAAAGTCTTAAACACCTCACGCTCAGAGAGTTTTAGATATGTGTTGCTGTGGTTTTATTGTGTGGAGCTTCACGTTCTCATAGAGCTCTAGGAAACGATTGTGAAATGGACACTCCTGGCTAAATCCCCTTATCTAAATTTACGTTTCACAGGGTATATCTTTGAAGCGGCCAATGAGAAACAGTCACAGATTGGAGAAAATGAACCGAGTTATACGAATTTTGAGCTAACTGAGTTGATTTATTTGAGTTTCGTGCACAGATTTTCGCATCATAACTTGATGAGTGGTGCACATCCCTTTTCACAATCATAACTTGTGCTTAGATTATCGCCCACAAATGGCGCTCGTTTTTCAGTTTTTCATGTTACAGCAAGTCAATACACGGTGACATCTAATTATGACCAGTTTCGCAGATCTACTAATGCTCTCTAGAGTAGTTGATCACCAAATAGTAGCTCATGTTGGATTTTGCAGATAAAACGCGAGGCAAAAATATTCTAAGGATAACATAAAACACGCCAGCTACAGAAAAATAAAAGCGCTACTAAAATAAATTAACTTACATGTGATCAATCCTTAAGAGCGCTCGCCAGGCTGTAATACTCTGTCATATAAAACTCTTCATAAGTGAGGCAAACAAAATCAGTTTCGCGGCCATGTGTAGTTCAGACATCATTTACCTTGTGAACTCAATCATCTATGTGTGTCTGATTAAAATCGAATTATTAAAACTGGCAAGTTAAGTGAGTTTCAAGATAAAAATCAGATGGAAACTTACTTAACACTCTGATCAGAAAAGAGAAAAAGAATTCATAAAGCCCGGATATTTTTGCACTGATAAGGAGGCAGTCAAGTACGAAATAAATTGCTACGACAAGAACACATGGAATTTGAACGCGGCTTGCAAAATATGGGATTTTCATGTTATTCCCGCAAAACAAAAATATTACCACCAAAAAACTTATTAGTGGTGACGAACAGATTTGTCACACCGCAGCGTTGCTGCCGAGAGATTTGTTATTGAGCCACTTATGTTTCTCTCTTTAGTTGTAACTCATTTTTTATCGATTAGATACATGAAATTATTGCGATTGAATATTGTCGGACGTATCGATGGATGAAAAAGGCCCGCAGAAAACCTTCCCAAAATCAACGAAAAACTTGGTGAAGAAATTTATTCTAGGAAGGACAACAAAACTAAATTTTCGCCAATTTCAGTTTTTTTTCAAAAGGAGTTTGAAAATTCAAACCCTTCCAGAAAAATACCTCTGTTTTGCAGAGCAAAAACCATCGGACGGCGAAAAGTGCCCCTTTTCGGGCTCGGTCTAATTTATCGTCTGGCATAACCCACAGACTGAGATATTCTATAGACCGTTCTGCGGATTCACAGCAGTACGAAACTCATATTCCGTTACTTCACTGGTCCACTTGGCACCACGGTTCGGGAAGTTCTCTCCATCCAAAACTTTCAGCATTTGTGACAGCATAAAAGGGCCGTTGTTTTTTTCTGCCTGACGCTAAAAGATTACAAAAGAACACTGTGCTTTTTACTGGGTTTTCAGGGAACATGACTTTTCGATTACACGAATATGCAGATATTTTTTGCAACTATGTGCGAGACGTACGAATTTACTATGCCAAAATCCGCAGAAATTGCACATTTTTTGTGCCCTCCAAAGGCATTGTCGGGCTTATTTCACCTCTTCACTAAAGAAATTCTGTGTATGAAGAAAATAATGTGCTGAACAAACGTTCCACTTATCTTATGAAATTGGCACAGAACAGTTGGAATTCTTCGGCGTGCACGTTGAGACTTAGTGAGTTTTTCCAACTGTTGGGTACGTGAAGTTTGACGGAAGTGAGCCTTTCGTCGGCGCAATTTCCCACGTCCGGACGATCTTGCGGCCCCTGTCGCAAACTGTCCGGATGCGGCTCAGTTGATGGGTTGGTTCTTAACACCTGTCGGAATGATTTAGACACAGAGCGACGGCCGGCTTGGACCATACAGGCTATTATAGGGCGGCAAATATCAGCTTTTTTGATTGGCAGTTTCTACCTTTTCGACACAATTTCCAATTTGCGGTCATCATTTCGTCATTTTTTGTGCATTTTATAGTACCTTCAGGTCCGTCGCAGCCTCCATCAGTCAACCCTCAGCCCCCAAAGCGACAGTCAGGTATTATAAAATAATTGGAGAGTTCAGTTTGGATCATATAATGAATGCTTGAAAATGAAATGAAACTCGAATTTGTGATTTACGAATTTCTATTGCTTGCCTCTTTTTTTTCCTTTAAGCTTGTGAGAAATTGCTTTTATCCTGCCCACCACTGCAAACATCATTGACATGGCCCCACCGTTTCACTGTGTCTTCTTTCTCGTCAGCCATACTTCTATATCGCCTGGTTAAACCCCATCTACCCATTCAAAGGCGATTGGGTTTGGTCAACTCAAATCACACATGGCTTTGAAACCTTAAATCCCAACATGGCCAATGGTAGTTTTCTCAACGTTTCACAGATCAATCCAGTCAAAGCACCTGGCTTTTCAGATCCTGCTCCTGCAATCAGAAAAATCGAATAATCCTCTCCATCGACTATTTTTCATTGAACGGCTTCACAGAACAAAATCTTCATCTATGTAGCTTGAATTTGTGTCCTTACAGCTAAGACGAATATCCGTGCCTAGGTTGAGTTTTATTGTGTTGTGTTGCAAATTTCTGCAACAGAGAAATATGAACTTTCACAAGCAAGCTGAGGAGATATTCCATATCAATGTTACACTTCCACTGTTCAGCTGTTCCAGCCAAGCATCACTAAGGCGATGACAACGCTATTAAAAAAAGTGTTTGAAAATAGATGCACGGAGGGCCGAGTAGGTGTAACAGATTTCCTGAAGCTGTATGACTCATGAATTGCTAATTTGCTTGAATCTGCAAATTTATATCGCTCACACTGCTTCAGGTGATTTTTGTTGATCCACTGAATAATTTTTTGCTTTTGTTTCAACTCAATTTTCATCATTTCACAGGAATTCCGCCATCCCCAGCAAACCCACCGACTTCGACTAGTTGGTTTCCAATTAAAAGCTGCTCAAATTTCGCTGACGGCAGAAAAGTATAATTATCACGTATTCGACCTTGCAAGGTCATTTTTCGTGGCAGCTCCACGAATGTCGATGAAATGATAAAAGTTTACAATATGGAATTTTAGATCTTCTTTCCTCCGCTACATTCGTAAATGAGGTTTATGCGTGATGGAATACGAGTACAATAGATTGTTTTCGCATAGATTGGCAATGAACAACTACACACCTCTAACTGGAATATTCCAAACCTATTTACGAATCGTGATCTGTCTATGTATAGTTGAGTACATCATGGTTTTCAGTATTCCAGCATCCTCAAAACTGAAGAACTGGATGTATATGGGAATGACAGATTTACATTCAGGCATAGTTCCGTTTGCCGTGAAGGCCACTTTGTAAAGCTGCCCAGATCTGGAATTAAGGTTCAATCTCCATTCCGTTAGCAATGATTGGTTATTACAGTGATCAGCAACAACATTGGTTGTTGTTCCAAATTTTATCTGAATCACCGTGGTCAGATCAAGTCAGCATAAATTTTCAAAGAGTAAACTTTTTGTCGTTGCCCATTGCACCTGTGAACAGGTAGATAAAGTAAAAAACACCCCAGTGCAAATTAACCCGGTATAAAACTCCTCACGCTAAGAGAGTTATAAGAAATGGGTGCCGTACTTTTATTGTATAAAGCTCCACACGCTCACAGTTCTCTCGCAAGCGATTGTGAAATGGACACACTTAGTTAAATCCGCTGATTCAAACTTGCGTTTCCAAGTGCATATCTTTGAAGAGGCCAATGATAAACAGTCATAGACTGAAGATAATGAGCAGAATTAATGTATTTTTGAGCTAACTTAATTGGACTAGTTGAGTTCCGAGTAAGATCCTTAAACTCCAGGTGGAAGCCGTTTTGCGACTTACGATTGGATTCCAAACGTCTTTGAAAAGACACTTGGGCACAACCGTCTAAGAAAAGGCACATTTCAATAAAAACATGCCGATTTAAGACGCTGGATTTTCCGTCTGATGGGGCAAAGACGGCAGCAACCGTCTTAAACCTCAACCTGAGACGGAAAAACTCCCAAAAATGTGCCAAAATCCGTCTTAAGGCGGATTCACCCGACTTAGGAAAGTCACCTGCATTTGGAGTGTGGTTCTCAACTTTCTGCAGGAAAAAAAACGAAATTATTTCAGGAATGCAAGTGTTTATGTTAAGATTCAAAGGAATTCCGGATAACTGACATATTGTGATTAATTGCGCGATTTTTTCTGTTGCAACGTGGTTTCGGCCTGTGGAAGAGTTGTAGAGGAAACTTCCAGCTTTCCAAAAAGTCCAAAATCATTGCATTTGAACACCATTTGACTCTTTTATCAAGAGAGAATGCGACATGGAAGCATGTTTTTTTGACGCAAGAACACGCGTCGAAATGTGTCTTGATATGGTTTTTTAGGTGTTCAAATTCAATGATTTTAGCATTTTGAGAAAGGTAAAAGCTTCCCGACATCTTCCGAGGTCAAAACCACGTTGCAATGGAAAAAATCGCAAGATCATTAAAAAAGTG
>JASGXE010010299.1:0-14449 GCA_030068105.1 Sinentomon sp. SZTP_YWyxl | reverse complement strand
AAACATTTCAATCGAACCCTAACCAATTCATGGAGTATGCAACACGCGTTTTTTAGCATTTCACCAATTGCAGCGCCGATTGTATGCCAGGGGCAACATTTCAATCGCACCCTAACTAATTCATGGAGTATGCAACACGCGTTAATAAGCATTACACCAATTGCAGCGCCATTTGTTTGCCAGGGGAAACATTTCAATCGAACCCTAACCAATTCATGGAGTATGCAACACGCGTTTTTTAGCATTTCACCAATTGCAGCGCCGATTGTATGCCAGGGGCAACATTTCAATCGCACCCTAACTAATTCATGGAGTATGCAACACGCGTTTATAAGCATTACACCAATTGCAGCGCCATTTGTTTGCCAGGGGAAACATTTCAATCGAACCCTAACCAATTCATGGAGTATGCAACACGCGTTTTTTAGCATTTCACCAATTGCAGTGCCGATTGTATGCCAGGAGCAACATTTCAATCGCACCCTAACTAATTCATGGAGTATGCAACACGCGTTAATAAGCATTACACCAATTGCAGCGCCATTTGTTTGCAAGGGGAACATTTCAATCGCACCCCTAACCAATTCATGGAGTATGCAACACGCGTTAATAAGCATTACACCAATTGCGGCGCCGATTGTTTGCCAGGGGCAACATTTCAATCGCACCCTAACTAATTCATGGAGTATGCAACACGCGTTAATAAGCATTACACCAATTGCAGCGCCATTTGTTTGCAAGGGGAACATTTCAATCGCACCCCTAACCAATTCACGGAGTATGCAACACGCGTTAATAAGCATTACACCAATTGCAGCGCCGATTGTTTGCCAGGGGCAACATTTCAATCGCACCCCTAACCAATTCATGGAGTATGCAACACGCGTTAATAAGCATTACACCAATTGCAGCGCCGATTGTTTGCCAGGGGCAACATTTCAATCGCACCCCTAACCAATTCACGGAGTATGCAATACGCGTGTTTAAGCATTACACCAATTGCAGCGCTATTTGTTTGCCAGGGGTCAACATTTCAATCGCACCCCAAACGAATTCCTGGAGTATGCAACACGCATTTAGACCGCTACACCAATTGCAGCGCCGATTATTTGCCAGGAATCGACATTCCAATTGCGCTCCGCACGAATCAATGGAGAATAAGTGTTACACCAATTGCAGCGTCGATTCTTTGCCAGGACGTCAACATTTCAACGTTTTGTGCAACGTGTTTCACACGTTTCAAAACTCACCGCAGTGTTCCAGAATGAGAGATTAACGTGTTTGGCGTCCTTTTCTTGAACTGGTTCCAACTCAATTTTGTTCCAGTCCTGCTCTTCGGCGGATCCAAGCAGAATGAAGATGCCGTTCCCAACAAATTGGATCACTGCCGTCAGGTAGAATATGATATTCCAGTGATAGAAATCTTGCTTCACGACGAAAGAGATTGAAAAGTAAAGAAAAAGAAAAGTCAAAAAAGAAAGAAAAAGCTCCAAAAGCGGATAAATCGGGCGACTTTAAAAACCCGTTTTTGGGACACCCTGTACTCGTACCTACGAGTATACGAACGTAGAGTGACGTAATGAATGTTCACCTGAGCATTTCTTTTAACGCACAAGCGTCAATAATGGTCGCCATTCGGGAGCAAATATACTTCCAATCACAGCCGAACACGGATCATGAGGAACTTTGAGACATTTCAGATATTGACCACGGCAAAACAGAGGATGTTATTATTTGTTTATTTATTGATTTTCATAATATTTGCTATAATGAGGTGCAAATGTGTCAGAAACTATATTTGAAGGATATTTACAGAGAGGGAATTTGACAACACAAATATTCATTCCAAAGGAAGATGCGAACAAGTGAGAATTGTGAACAAAAAGTAGTGCGGACAACGCAACACTAAACAAAACTAGGGGTCAGTCGGCAAGGTGGCAAGGGGCAATAGGAGTCAGTCGTCAAGGTCGCGAGGGGAAATAGGGGTCAGTCGGCAAGGTGGCGAGAAGCAAAAGGGGTCAGTCGGCAAGGTGGCGAGGGGCAATAGGGGTCAGTCGGCCAGGTGGCGAGGGGCAATAGGGGTCAGTCGGCCAGGTGGCGAGGGGCAAAAAATATTTATTCTGCAGCAAAATTTAATTTCTGTAGCATGAAGTTTTTTACGAAAATCTTAACAGTCTGCATATTCGAGAAAGGTACTTCTGTCGCCACTTTACACGTGCAGGTTGTGCTGATGAAAATAATGCTAATTTTCGTGAGCGATCGCATGATTTTTTGTCCCAATCTGATGTGCGATATCATTTTCGTGCGAGATTTTCTTGCGATATCACTTTCGTGCGAGAGTTTCTTGTGAATCATTTTCGTGCGAGATTTTAATGTGATATCATTTTCGTGCGAGAGTTTCTTGTGATATCATTTTCGTGCGAGATTTTCTTGTGATATCGTTTTAGTGCGAGATTTTCTTGTGATATCATTTTCGTGCGAGATTTTCTTGTGATATCATTTTCGTGCGAGATTTTCTTGTGATATCATGTTCGTGCGGGATTTACTTGTGACATCATTTTCGTGCAAAAGTTTATCGTGATATCATTTTCGTGCGATATTTTCTTGTGATATCATTTTCCTGCGAGATTTTCTTGTGATATAATTTTCGTGCGAGATTTTCTTGTGATATCATTTTCGTGCGAGAGTTTCTTGTGATATCATTTTCGTGCGAGATTTTCTTGTGATATCATTTCGCGCGAGATTTTCTTGGGATATCATTTTCGTGCGAGAGTTTCTCGTGATATCATTTTCGTGCGAGAGTTTCTTGTGATGACATTTTCGTGCGAGATTTCCTTGTGATATCATTTTCGTGCGAGATTTTCTTATGATGTCATTTTCGAGCGAGATTTTCTTGAGATATCATTTTCGTGCGAGATTTTCTTGCGATATCATTTCGTGTGAGATTTTCTGGTGACATCATTTTCGTGCGAGATTTTCTTGTGATATAATTCTCGTGCGAGATTTTCTTGTGATACCATTTTCGTGCGAGATTTTCTTGTTATATCATTTTCGTTCGAGACTTTCTTGCTGTATCATTTTCTTGCAACTTTTTCTTGTGATATCATTTTCGTGCGTTTGATATCATGTTCTTGTAACGTACCCCAGCATCGACCAAGCTTCCAGCGACATATGGCGCAACGATCCCCATGACATTTCCGAAGAAGTTGGTGATTCCCATCAGAAAACCGGCGTAATTGATCGACAGGTCGATATGACTCATCTGCAATAAGATAAATTTTGTAGAGTGTAGACACAATAGTGTAAAACAAAATGGTTTCAAAAACAAAACGGTCGAATGCTTCAGTGGCCGAATAAAAATTCTTTGAGGGGGGAGGAAGGATTACAATTTTCCGGTTATTTTTTTCCTTTTCCCATTGTTTGCTCATTGTGTCCTGCAGTGATTGCTGGCAAAGAGATATTCTTTTAATTTTGTGTTGTTTTTATTGCAATTGATGCCTTTAGCTGAAAAACAGTTTCGGAAGATCCATTTTGGACAATCTTTATTTAAAAAAAATCGAGTAGATAAAGTGTGGATTAAAAATACGGAGCTTATCAAAAGTCCTCGAACATAGGCGATATTTTAAAGGACTTGTTTTACAGGGCCAATCTAATTTCAACAGGGCTTGGTGCAACTTCAAGCCTCACACGAGTGTCATGATGTTCACGGGACATGCTGCCATTGGTTCAAAATGGCGCCTGAGTTAATTATGGCCTCCCATGTTCGAAGACTTTTGATAAGCCGTGTATAATTTACGGATTAAAAACTTGTGCGAAATATGTTTTGAACATCGTGGGATTCCTTCTCTTTAAAAAGAGTTTTCTTTCCTTTGAATTGAGCATCTCAACATTTCTCAAATTCTAACCAGACCAGGATGGAAATGCGACAGCGCACTTCACTAGTCCAAGGTGGTTGTCCTGAGCTGCAGCACACTGCACACGCCTAAAGAACGAGTGAACAGCGATTTCATGGCATTGGAGATGCGCAGCGGGGACAAAGAAAAGCCACCAGAGTTGCGGCACCACAGGTCGCAGGTCGGACACATTTAGGAGGCTCTGTGGACACGGCCCATGCTATAAAATCCCAACGGCGGCTCGCCTTCCCTTCCCTGGTTAGTGCTTTTGGCTCACCCTGGTGGGAAATTTGCCTTCTGGAAAACCAATCCCGACCCAAAATAAACCCCAAAATTTCTAAATATCTTCCGCTTCTGCGGGGCCCCCACCACCAAACCCTCCGCCAAGGACTCTGTCCTTTGGAACGCCGCTGGGGTCTCTACTCAGCGCCCATTTGCTGGAGAGGCTCCGCCTGACCATCCCCATGACTACGCTGGGATCCCTAAAAACCCTGAAATGACAGCAATGGGCACCTAGAAATTCTGACCTGAAATCCAGCGACAAGCGCGCCATTTAGTCCAACAGATATCGAAAGAATGGCAATAGCTCCAGCTCGATTGCAACCAATTGTCGTTAAGATTAGGAGAAGGCCGGCAGGAATCCATGTACCTGAAAATATACATAGTCTTACCATATTTTTTTCACACTTACTCGCATATGTCATAAAACATTTCCTAGAACACCGGAAACGGTGGAACAAACTCGTCGGTAGCCCTCGGCTCAAATATTTTGGATATATATAGAAAAAAACTGTGGCTAAAATTTTAGGAGCAAAATCTTCCGGGACGCGTATTTTGGAAACCTACCGAAGTCGCAGGTTGCACTGACGTCATTGCAACAAAAACTCATTTAGGTGTGCACTCCTAACGAACATTTTTAAATCTATTTCAATCTGACCTAACCTTTCCAACCCTACCTTGACCTGCTCTTGGTTTCCGGCCACCGCCTGGTGTCCCCCAGCCCCAAAAATGTAAAAAAATGCAAAAAATCCCTCAGACACAAAATTCTAAAAAAAAATCTGTCACCTGCTGGTATCGATCCCCATTCGTCGGATCAGCAGTCCAATACCTTTACCACCAGACCACCGATGCAGCAGCCGAAATTCGCTTTCGAGTGTGCCTTTGATCAAATGTGCTTTTAGAGCGTCTGCTCAAAAAATAACGTCAGTGCATCCTGCGATTTCGGTAGGTTTCGAAAATGAGCTTCCGAGACGCGTATCTATTTAAGAATTGCCTACTGATTTGGGCATGTCCCGATTTTGCGCGTGACGAAAAAGTGAAAAATAAAGCTAATCTAACCAAACCTAACCTATCCAGCCCACCTAACCTGCCCTAACCTAACATAACCTGACCTTTTTCCCTTGTTTCAAGCGTTTTTTCTCGTTTTTCGGGGGTCAGAGCTTTTACACGTGGTTCGATGGGAAAGTGCCCAAAATGGTAGGCATTTCTTAAATAGGCTTCCGGGACCAGTTTTTCATCGGTTGCACTCATATGTGTATACATATGCACAACACATTAGTCGGTTGCAGTTCGGAATACCTGCCGACATCTGAAAAAAGTTGAACTGGACGAGTTTTCACACACGCTGAGGCAGCCAAAATGGGACAGGAAAATGAGGACGAGGTAGGTGGGGTAGGATCGGTTAGGATAGGTGTGTTGGGATAGGTTAGGTTGGGTTAGGTCAGGTTAGGTTAGGTTTACTTAGCTTTAAGAGCAATGGTGATAACTCGTCCAGTCCAATGACGGCAGGTATTCCGAACTGTTACCAATTAGTCATCCTGATGGGAATAACGTCTCCCAAGCGCACAACTGCTCAAAGATGATTTTCGAGAAATTTAGAGACAGCTTGAAATTTAGTCATAATTTGATAGCCAGCATGAAAGTCCGTCATAATATCAGAGACATCGTGAAAAGTAGGTACGATTATGATTTTTTATACAGGCAGCTGGAAAAAATAATTTAGGCAATTTTTAATTTGTCGAATTGAAAAGAGATGTGACAGTTTGTCATATTTTAAAAGCACCTTGAAAATATGTCATGATTTCCGGAACTCAACAGAAATTGCATATTTGCACTTTTGGATTTGAATTTGTGAAGTTCGTGGTGGTGACGATGGCGTGGTCTCTATTAAAATTTTGGGTTATGTCGTCAAAAGGGGGGACACAATTGCACGGCAGAAGGGAAACATTTTCAGAAAAACAGCGGTATTCTTAGCCGTGCAATTGTGTCCCCCCTTTGGCCCCTGCAGACGGTACAGGGTATGCATTTTCTCTGTCGTGGCAATTGTGTACTCCTCAAACGGTTTTCTTTTGCATTTTTGTTGCTATACTGTCTGCATTATTTTTCTGATTCTGTATCTGTAATTGCGGCTGAGCAAATCATGGGGTTTAGTTGCTTTAAAGTCGTGCAGGGAGATCAGGTCAGGTCAGGTGAGATTGGATTAGATTGGGTCGAGGTTATTTTAAGTAAAGGTTCATTTGGTTGTTTTTAAGTAAAGGTACACTGCACAGAGAACACTAACCTGACCTAACCTAACCTAACCTAACCAAATCTAACCTAACCTACTCTAACCTAACCTAACGACCATACCGAACCTACCAAACTAAACAAAACCAATCCAAAGCGCCTAATTAACCTATCCCAACCGACTGCCCACCTTCCAGAGAAATAAGGCACACCCTGTGCCGTATGCTGGTGCCAAAGGGGGGACACTATTGCACGGCTAAGGGTACTGCTGTTTTCTGTAAATGTTTCCCTGCTGTCATGCAATTGTGTCCCCCCCCCGAATACGTAAAATGACTTTAGCCTACCCAAAATTTTTATTTTTATTTTATTCTCTAGTCATTACAAGATCACCAACGACACGCACACGCAGACAAGAAAAACACTGGGACAAATCGGCCAAGTTAGCCTGCCACTTTTTAATCTTGAATATCGTCGCTCCCCGATGAGCACTAACGCTCAAACTTTTGCACTAACAAGAACTGACGTATAGCACTAACGATAGACAAGAAAATTATTGTGGCAGGCTTAAGTGGCAGGCCCACTTGACATGTCTGGACAAACCGATTGTGTTGAAGAGCTTCCTGTTTTGAGCAGTCGTCAGTATGCTTCTCCTTTCAATCGCAGCCGCAGACAGTGTTGATGCCTGCATCACAAACCACATGCAGATGAAAGGCAACGCTGAGAGCATACCATTCTGAAATAGTCAGGACAATAACTGTATAGCACCATTGTGTGGTGTCCATACACAGGAAGAAGTTACGTTTCTTTTTGCGGGTTATGCCTTAAAATGGGGGGACACATTGCACGATCGCAGGGAAACATTTTCAGAAAAAAGCCGTACTCTGAACCATGCAATTGTGTCCCCCCTTTGGCAACAGCAGACGGCACAGGGTGTGCCTTTTCTTTGTATCTGAATTTGTGTTTCGACAAACGGTTTTCGAAAAACGGTTTTTCGACAAACGGTTTTTCGACAAACGGTTTTTCGGACAAACGGTTTTCGACAAACGGTGTTTTTAAATCGAAAAACGGTTTTCTTTTTAGATTTTCTTCGTTTTACTTGTGTCTCTTTTATTTTTTTCTCGTTCCGTTTTTATTGCCGGCTGAGTAAAATATGGAGTTCAGTCGTTTTAAGTTGTTTGAGCCAGGCATGTCAGGTCAGTTCAAGTTAGGTTTGGTTCGGTTAGATCCAGGCTGTTTTAAGAAGTTTCAATAAGAACCTCAACCAAACCTAACCTACTAATTTTACCTAACCCATCCCAAACTAACCGAACCCACTATCCGACAGAGAAAAGGCACACTCTGTGCCGTATGCTATGGCATCAAAGGGAGGACACAATTGCACGGCTAGGAGTACGGCTGTTTTCTGAAAAAGGTTCTTTGCGATCGTGCAATTGTGTCCCCCTATATTAATGACTTAACCCCTTTTTGCTCTTTGCGGAGAGTGCAACGCGGCATCCCCTCCCCCATTCATCCCCTCCCCATTCATCCACTCTCCCATTCATCCCTTCCCCCATTCATCCCCACCCCCGTTCATCCCCTCCCCATTCATGAGCTTGTGGGTCCACACGCAGCTGGAAAGCAATTATGGTCGTTTGCGGTGTTGAGTGTTTATAAGGTGTTTCCAGGAGGCGCAATTTCCAATCGCACCGGATCTCAAACCTGGTTCCACGTCACGCGACATTTGGTCTGCAGCGTAAACGCAATACAAAAAAATGTTAATGATAAATCAAAAGTAGAACGAAGAAAGAAGGAAAAGAAGAAAATGAGAATTAAGAAAGAAGAAAAACAAAAGGAAGTGAGAAATACAAATGCTTGTCCAGGATGATATGGCCTGTACAGGATACTCAGCCTCTCACTAAAAAACAAACAAACTTCAAACACAAAGAAAAATCTTGAAATCTGCCTGCACCGTCTCCGCCGTCTCCGTCGCCTCCGCCGTCTCCGTCGCCTCCGCCGTCTCAGCCGTCTCCGTCGCCTCCGCCGTCTCCGTCGCCTCCGCCGTCTCCGTCGCCTACGCCTTCTCCGTCGCCTCCGCCGTCTCCGCCGTCTCCGTCGCCTCCGCCGCCTCCGCCGCCTCCGCCGCCTCCGCCTCCTCTGCCGTCTCCGCCGCCTCATTTGCTGATGTTTAGGAGGCGGCGCGAAATGGAACCGAGCTGGCGGGCTGAAATTATGAGGCGGCGTGTGCGGCGGAGGCGGTAGTCGGCAGGTATTCCGAAGTGTACCTACCCTAAAATTACACCACACCTGGTCACTGAAATTTATTCCAGCCACGGTCACTCAAAAATACGTCATTTCCATTCCATTATGGGAAAGAAGCAAGCTTGCCGCTGCCCAGCATGGCTCTGGCAAAAATAGAATGAGTACGAGTAAATCAACACCTGCGTCTTGTATTTATATGCTTGGGTTTGTCATGTGGTACAATAAATTAAACCAATATAGCAATTCGAACCTCCATTACTGAGTAGACTACAACCTTGCAATTTACTGACAACAGAAATTTTGTCGGAATGTATACCAGCTCCTCAACAGAAACAAAATCAGAGAAACACCAGACCCAAAAAGGCTTCACCGCAGCATAATGTTTATAAGGGGCGTACGCCAAAACAACAAAGATCTCCAGCATGCCAAACTTTATTTCAAGTGAAAAAAGAACTGGTCCGAAAGATGTGCTGAAATCATTTATACATATATATTGACATCAGAGTTTGAAAGTTCAAGATTGCTCTGATTTTGGATTGCAGAGAAATAACATTTGCCACTTTGTAACAGCATAGATAATGAACACAGATTATAAATTTTGAGAATAAATGGCACTCAATGGAAATGGGAATCAAGGGCGTTCTTTCGGGGGGCAGTTTTGTGAGCGACAGCCTCCTCTGCACCGAAATGTATTTACCCAAAAACACTTCGCATGTCCCGCTTGCCCCCTGGCATGTGCTTTAACTCGCAATGGTGAGAAATTTGACCCACAGAACACGAATAGAACACAATCCAAAATGTCACAATTTCTTCAGCTTCTAGACCCGCTACTGGGCTGTGCCCGGATCCTTTCCAGAAAATGTCCTTCCTGCTGAAACCTGCAATGACGCCCGTGATGGGAATGTTGGCATTTTGGGCATTCAAAAGGGGCATTATTGGGCATTGAAATGGGGCGTTTTTGGGCAATAACTGTGGTTCGAAAAATACATCGCGAGGATGCGACTTGCCTGACGTATGTCGTATCTAAGTATTTGCTTCAGGAACGTTGGAAGCTGAGACAGCATGATCTCAAAGCCCCAGTTACACGAGCTGTGGGCGGAAACGATCGCCCAAACTGGACCAGACCTTAGGATGTGCTTCCACGGAATGGTTACCTGCGGAAAATTTGAGCATTGCTAAAGAGTTCAAAATCACTTTTGCAAAAAGTTGATATCAAAATTTTATGTCAAAAGTTGATTCTTGACTGCACATGCAAGAGCGAGGAACCCATCCAAATTTTCTCGTCACCAGAAGTGAACATGGACACTTTTGCTGTGCGAATGTGCCAATTTCGTCACACCTAAGAAACGCATCTTTCATTCCTCCTTCCAATTTTCAAATTTTCACTTGATCGTTTTGACCTTTCGTTCTTTAATTTGATCGTTATTTGACCTTACGTTTTTAACTTTTCATTGACATAACATCCTTTTTAAGCTGTTTTAACTCAGACCTTTGTTTTACGTCTGCTGCCATCTAAGTTCGCAGCAGTATTGTGCTGATGATCATCGTCATTATTCTTGGCGAGTTTTGAGATGTCCCTCTAGCAGGAATTCATCAACTGATGTTCGGGACAAGATGAGGTCTGATGGAATGCGACAAAATGAACGGTTTGATACTTTGTTGATATCTAGGACAAAATTCGTTTAACCCAAAAAATAAAATGTCACATAAAAGAATAAAGTCTCTGCAGGTACCTTCTCTTGTGAATGATTGCGGGCTGCTGTTCCTGGCATGACAATTCGCGATATCATTATCATTATCATTTTAATCTAATCAATAAGTATGACACGTCAGATGGTAAAACAAAAAAAAGCGTCAACAAGGGTAAAACAAATAAGTTAATATGGCACGAAAAACGGAAAGCTGAAGTCGGTTATGTTGTCGGTGTTCACATGGTTGAGAAGAGATTAAAAGAGAGAGAATGACCGGAAGCCAGCCTAATTTTGTTGCCTATGGACGAATGGATAGTCGAGGGCGTTCCATTCGCGGGCAGTACGCGAGAAAAAACTATGAAAGTAGGGATTGAACCTAATTAGGGGAACGCGAATATTTATATTGAAATGAGTACGCCGAGTTTCAAGCCTAGAAAAGGAATCTGGAATTTGTAGAGGAGAAGAAGAATATAAAATGCGTGAAAAGAAGACTAAGCGCCTTGATTTCCTCCTTTCACACAGATAAAGAAACATGCACGATAAATCGTTGCATGTTACACTTTGAAAAAAAGCCTAAGGGTTCTTTGCTCATTAATCTTCCATTTAAAAAAAAACGAGCGAGCCAGTTTAATAGTAGCCGGTCTCATGCCAACAAATTTTTGGTTCCGACGACAAAGGTAAACGCTCATTTTCATTCTTTTTTTTTCGAAAACTCTTCGGGGTGGAATACCCTCCCCAAGGACTTTAATTTAATTAGAAATCCTCCGGCTCTTTAGAGTTCAACTTCACTACTCAATCTCTTGCCATTCTGCATTGATTGTTCATTTTTTGCCATGAGGCTTTTTTCCCTATCTTTTTGTTATGTTTTTGAACAGTCGTTTTATTGCCTTGTTTTCTTTTTCCTTGTGTGTAAAATTTGATTTTATACATAACAAAATAAAATTTGATCTTATACATAACAAAATAAAATTTGATTCAATACACTCCTAATCAAAAGTCTTCGAACATAGGAGTTCATTATTAACTCAGGCGCCATTTAGGATCAATGTCGGCATGCGCCGCAAAACATCATGACACTTGTGTGAAGCGTGCAATTGCACCAAGCTCTGTTGAAATTAGATTGCCCCTGTGAGAACCAGTCCTTTAAATATCGCCTATGTTCGAGGACTTCTGATATGCTCCGTTTATTTGCATTTACATGGCAAATTACAAATAAAAATACAATTACTTTACGTAAAACAATATGCATAAGTGGACCAATTTCAGGTTCTATATTTGAGAAGACAAATTGGGTTTACATTCGTTGCCGAATTCGTACGTACAGGGCCGGGAAAATTAATGGAACCACACATGCAATTTGAATGCAGTTTCGTTAGTCAATGATATTTTTGATTCCGCAACAAAAATTTAGCACCAAGGTTTTTCCTTTGTAGTCCAACCAAATGAAGAAGAAAAAAAAATCGGAAGTGTATTTTCTAAAATATATGCAATAAAATTGTTGAAACAAAACTTGTGAAACAGATGTCACAACATGTTTGTGAAACACGACACTTTTTCCTTTGTGAAAAAAAGGACGCAAGTGAAGGAAAGTTTCGGAGGCAACACCATTTCTGCCATTTAAATTACGTTAGTGGCTCCATTAATTTTCCCGGCCATGTACATCATTGAAGCGATGTCTCAAAGATTCACTCTGACCTGCTCTGTCATGGAAGAATGTTGAACACCAAGTGGAGCCTTCAATCCCGAACCATCCGGATATTCAAGTGGTTCGGGTCAGAACTTAGAGAACTTACAGCACTCACAGGTGGCACTTCTCGGAGACGTTGCCGCACCACCAACTCTTCGGGCTAGGCGCATTCATCCAGGAGAGGAGGCACTGATTCATCTGCTTGCTGAGGAATCTCTGTTCCAGCTTGCTGCTGCTTTGTGCTGGAACACGGGCGTGTTGGCTGTCATTGGATGTTGCGGCAAAGCGAGCGGAAAAGGGCGATAACACCAAGAGGATCAGGTCAGACTGTGTGAATTCAGTGGTGTGGCAAAAAACGGTTCGTCAGGCACAGCCTTTCGTGTGCAAATTGCCCATGATGATGCGGAATGACGGATGCTTTCAAAGCATGCGGAACAGGCCGATATTTTTAGAACGCAAGTTGTATTTGTGTTTGTAATTAACTATGTAGGCCAAAATGCAAATATATAATATCACATTAAATTACACCCAAGGAGAAAACAAGAAAAGGAAACGACTGTTCAAAAACATGTCAAGAGAGAGAAAAAAACTCATGGCAAAATGAACAATCAATGCAGAATGGCAAGAGATTGAGCAGTGACGTTGAACTCTAAACAGCAGGAGGATTTCTAATACTTAGAGTCCTTGGGGAGGGTATTCCCCTCCCGAAGGGTTTTCGAAAAAAAATGAAAGTGAGCGTTTAACTTTACCGTCGGAACCAAACATTTGTTGGTATGAGACCGGCTGCTATTAAACTGGCTCGCTCGTGTTTCACATGTGTCGGAAAAGTGTGCCTGCCTTTATCGCCACTGTTATGGCCACTGTTTCATCAGTGCCGCACTGCGAATGACATGATCACGTAACAACAACCACCTGGTCATCCACCATAAAAGCTGTTTGTCCGTTCAAAACACTCACATGCTTTTCCTGGCCCGTACTGACGAAGCCAGTGCTGGAAATAATGTACTGCTTTTCCTCATCACTGATTTTTGTACTCGATGAAGGATAATCGCTGGCGAACACTGCCCAGATCGCAAACCAAAACAGGCCGACCATTCCGAAAACATAGAATATGCTGGGCCATCCGCCAAACAGGCCCGAACCCGCCAACCATCCGCTGGCTGCTTGGCCAAGGACTGTTCCTAAGGGCATTCCTGCGATGCAAAAAACAGGGGAAGATCTATTCTGTAGAAAGATGAGAAACAAAATCACCCTAAACGCTGATTTTAAAAATCTGCATGTAGTGAAGTCATCACCAATGGCAGCGCCACTGTCGACGCTTAGAGGCGACTGCAAATTCTTCCGCCTTCGTCCCTAAACCTGCAGGTACTTCAATAGTTTTTTGCCTTTATTTATTTTATTTATTTATTTATTTATTACCTTCAATACTGCTTCAAATGAAGTGGAAGCAGGACAACAGTCAATATTAAAATGGTCAATATGGCAAGGACAAGGCAATGTATATCAAGTGAGGAAGGGGAAAAAACATCTACGGATTGTTTTGTGGTGTGACTGCCTGGGAAGCTGGGGTACGGGAAATAAGCGGTGATGCCGCTGGCAAGGAGTTCCATAATCTCCAATTGTTCTCGGGAAAAATGAATGAAGGTACCGGTTTGTTTTCCATAAAGGAACATTGAAGGCCAGACCATTGTCACTTCGGCGTTGGATTGGCTTAACAACGTACTTTGCTGGCATGCAAAAATTTAAGGAGCGGGTGAAATATATCGCTAAATAGCTTGAGTCTGTGGTCACGCCGTCTGCTTACAAGAGTAGGGAGGCCTGGACCTTGACCTTCTGATAATTATGATGTTCTCGCCTGGTATATACTGGCGGCGGAATTAATGTACCCAACATATCTGTATTTTCCATTTAACTGTTGCCTCCAAAACTTTTCTTTTTTCGCTCAATATGCAGGTGGTTGATATGAAAACTCCAGATTGCAACAAAGCTTCCGAGAGAAGCCAGATTTTTATCTCGGTAAGATATATGTATTATGGGATTTTTAATATCTGCAGCGTGAAAGTGTTGCTAAATTCTCAACAATCACAATTGTTTAAACGAATGAGGATATTAATTTCGTCGCCGCTATATCACCCCTGTATTCACGCTACCCTGCTGAATTTGGTTGCACGTCGGTGATCAATCCCTTTGGTCCGTGAGCAAAACAGACCTTTCGAAATCCGGTCGTTCCGAGCATTTTTTATTTTTCGTGCCGTTAACGAACTCTGTTTTTTCAACATCGATTTCAATGGTCCATGACAGAGGACAAGTTACAAAATTCAATTACATCGCAACAATGCACTTTCAACCAACCTACAACTCATTCCATTTGAATATACACCGAGAATGCTTCTCACTTTTCCATTCAAACATTCAGCGAAACTTTGATTTCTGTG
>JASGXE010010298.1:0-15079 GCA_030068105.1 Sinentomon sp. SZTP_YWyxl | reverse complement strand
ATTACGGTGGGACCAGATTGCGGTAGGACCAGGTTACGGTAGGACCAGGTTACGGTAGGACCAAATGACGGAAAGACTAGATTACGGTAGGACCTGGTTACGGTGGGACCAGATTATGGTAGGACCAGATCACGGTAGGTTCAGATTACGGTAGGACTTGGTTACGGTAGGACCTGGTTACGGAGAACCAGGTAGCAGTAGGACCACTTCCTACGACCCGTCCGGTCCTGTCCGGGCCTCTCCGGGTCCTGTCCGGGCCTCTCCGGGTCCTGTCCGGGCCTCTCCGGGTCCTGTCCGGGCCTCTCCGGGTCCTGTCCGGGCCTGTCTGGGCCCTGTCCGGCTGCAAGAAGAGGGTGTTTGTTTCTCCACGAGGGACTGTCCGAGCTGTCCGGCTGTCCGGTTTTCACTTTTTCAGGGACCACCAGGTGGGACAACACACAGTCAAGTGAGTTCCCAGTGGGCAAGGAGTTCGGCAAGGGGATGTCCTGTCCCCTTTGCTCTTCAGTTTGGCATCTTCAAATGCCTGGGTCTTGTCTTCCACAGTGAGACATTTAAGGGCTCAGTCGCTGAACGAGTTCAAAGTGGAAACAGGGCTGTTTTCTCGTTGAGGTCCAGGACAAACAGGGCAGGACCAATGACACTCAACAATAAGATGGCACTGTTTGACAGAATTGTTGAGCCTGTGCTGCTTTATGGGGCAGAAATCTGGGCTGTTTTTGCTGGACATGTCACGAAGTCATTGAGAAAGGAAGTCATTGAGAAAGGCTTCATTAAAAATATGCTCAACTTGAAATCCAGCACACCTGATGATTCCTTGTTTGGTGAGACTTGTAAAATAAATTTGTTTCAAAAGGCAGAAAGTCGGATGTTTGGAAGTTTTGGGCCCTCGCAAAATGTTACTGCTTCCAATAATTGGTGCAGAGCCTTTGACAGGCTTTTGAATTTTCTTGGTCTTGGGAGTTTTTTTTTTGCTGCCTACAGGCAGATTGATATTCCATCTCTCAGAGACAGGACCCTGCAGAGGCTGCAAGACCAGTTTATACAACTGTGGTGGGCTTCTATGGATAAAAGTAGGAGAGGCCGACTCTATGCAAGGCTGCGTGAGGGATCCGGGTCCTATAGTTTCCTACACAGATCACTCCAGGACCACTTTAAAATAGCCCTTGTTCGTTTTGTTGCAGGGGGCCTTCTTCCCGTGGAGAGGAAGTGGAATTTAGGCCCAGCTGGCCAAGATTTGCTGTGCCACTTGTGTGATCTGGGTGAGGTTGGCAATGAGGTGCATTATGTCTTCAAGTGCCCAAAGTTCAAAGTGGCCAGGAGCATGGTGCTGGGTACTGAGTATGACAGTAAGAAGAAGAGGCTGATCTTTTAGCTCTCCTCCAAACAAAAAATGAAGTCTAACTGAGCAGAGTGGCTGGAATGCTGAGTACTGCTTGACAAATCCGGTGTGTTTGACAAATTCGCAAGCGGATCGGCGGGAATCGTCTGATAAAAAAAATCAGCTTCTCAGATATGGCAATTGGCAAATAGGGATATATATATAGTCCTATGGCAAAAAATGAAAGATATGGCAAATATGGTGGAGGAATGTTCAGTTGGAAGTGAAGGCTTGGATGAAGGAGGGCATGAGGGACTTGTGGCTCTATGGAAAAGACTGCTGCCTGATGGGAGTAAAGATGGAAAAGATGGCATGGAAAGTGGGTGGCGAGACCGGGATTGGTGGGATGATGAGCCGGGATTGGTGGGATGATAGCTTAGGGAAGCGGTGAAGGAGAAGAGAAGGTTTAGCAGGGAAATTCGTTGGAGTGTGCGGGTAGGAAAAGTACCAGATACGGAGCAGCAAATTATGCTTGATAAACAAATTGTCAAGGATTTAAAGGGGCAGAAATTGAGAGAACAGGTGGAGAAGCGTGAGTCAGAATTGAGACATGAAGGGCGCTCGCCTGCCATTTTACGTTCTTTCGTGACATCAACATGTGTCCAGGGACTACAAACAAAGACATTTGGGGGATTTGACCACCTGGCAATACGACCCTGCCCGGCAGGAAGCAATTTTCAGAAGCCACAGAATTTCCAATAGCCTGTCATCCTGCGGGTTGGTTATAGCAGGTGAAATGGCAGCACAGATGGTTGTGGCTTCGGCCTGCAGCGGTGAGGGTGCTGGAGAAGTTGCACTGAACTGTACCCAACCGAATCCCAGTGAACACGCCGACAAATGAGCAAAAATTGAACAAAACGGAAAGCCAGGAATAAACACCTTTTGGTCAATACTTGTGTTGATTTTTGTCAATTTGCGAAAATCTTGAAAAAATCCATCTGATTTACTTTCAAAATTGGATCCCTTTGGCAATACCGACCAAAATAGACTGCACGAAGCAAGAATTCCCACATCCCCCTTCCAAATGCCATAAGGCGTTCGCGGATGTTGAATACCTAACGCAAGGAAACAAAAAAGCCGCATGGCGAGGCATCCGGTTGCTGGCACACAGGCATTATGTGGTGTGGAAATAACCTGCCAAAGATTGCACGCTGCGGCTCGGAAAGCCAAAAGCCCATGCTGTCAAACACAGGTATGTGCGTGTTTTTGCAGAGAAATGCACGCAGATGCAATTAATGACCAACTGCCACACCGTCGCACCCGTAAATTTTTTCACTGTCTACAACTCCTACCACCTGCCATCTGCCGCATGTGACATCTCTTGAGTCTGTGTGGGCATCAGTGCACTTTAACTGAAAGTTTGAATTTCTGCTGCCATCTGTGAACTTCACAGGATATCACTTTTCTGCACCCATCACCAACCATGAACCGCAACATGCGCTAAATAAAAATGGGCCTGTGTGCCCTTCCGGGGCAAAATTTTGGAAAATGGCTCGATAAAACCCAGATTTTGGTGCCGTGAATCGTCTGTCCAAATTTGGGCAAAATCGGCCTGGCGGATCGACAGGAATCGTCTAACAAAAAAATTGGCTTCTCTTTTATATAGGTAAAGAGAAGATAGGCAAGATAGCAACATGCCTCTTGGCCTTTTGGCTTGTTGCTGGCGTATTTGGTACCTACCTACCTATGTGTTTTCTTTGTTTTTTTTTTTCTTCATCTTACCAAAAAGATAGGTTGGCGCCGTACCAACATTCTGCTCATCTACTCTTCCCATTTTTAGATTGGATAGTCCTGTTAAACAGGCCTACAGGAAGAGCTTTATGATGAGTTATTCAACATCTGCAGTGCGTTTTCTTCGTAAAAAATCTCTCAGCAGCATTGTTGTTGCATTTGCATGAGGGTGGCCTGGTGTATTTAAACCAAATCTGTACACTTGCCCACATTCCTGGCACCTACTTTTTCCCACCCATCGAGCACCTACCCTTTACAGACGCAGCAATCTCCAATCTGTTTGAACACAGATGCCTTTTATAGGAGCTCGTGTGCCACAGATTGGGTTGCCGCAAGCTGCCATGACTTCATCTGCCACCAAACCCCCAGCAATGTTTTACACAGTTGAAGTTGGAGATACACGCTTCACCATTTTGAGAAGATACCAGAACCTTCGTGCAATTGGATCCGGAGCACAGGGTATTGTGTGGTAAGTTTTCTAGGTTCCCTAACTACCTTTCCCTGCCAACCTACACACACTCCAATGATCCAAAAATCACTTTGTCATTTTCCAAAATTTATTATTTCCAATTCCCAATTTATTTCCCATTTCAACAAAGCATGCACACTGTATTATTTCATAGACATTCAGGCTGTGATAAGGAAATATTGAAGTTACTGTCTAATTTTTAAAATAAAAAAAGTTGAGCTCTGACCTTTTTCTCGAATGGGTATTGCAGGGATCCCCAAAAGCTTTCCGCTCCGGTCCTTTACGTTCCCTCACATCTTTGACAGACACACAACCAACGCCAACTGGCTCCAACCAAACATTCTTTTTACGCCCATGCACTGTCTCATGTCAATGAAAAACCGGAATATGAAAAACAGCAGCACGATGCTATGAAAAAGTTGCAGTGCCCTGCTGGCTGACTGTGTGTGGAACAATAACAAAGCAGGTAAAAGAGAGGTTGCAGTTCGGAATACCTGCCGACATCTGAAAAAAGCTGACCTGGACAAGTTTTCACATACGCTCAAGTAGCCAAAATAGGATAAGAAGATGAGGACGATGTAGGTAGGGTAGGATGGGTTATGATAGGTGTGTTAGGATAGGTCATGTTGGGTTAGGTCAGATTAGGTTTTGTTAGCTTTAAGTACCTATATCAGAGAGCAATGGTGATAACTCGTTCAGTTCAATGTCGGCAGGTATTCCGAACTGTTACCAAAAGAGATTGGGGTCACGAGTGGTCAGAGCTCAACTTATAAAAATTAGACTGTAGCAGTCCCTGAAATCAGCAGTACCAGTTTCTGAGAGTTGTGCCTATGGCCTCTTGACCAGTGCTTGGAAGAGAATCCCAATCCATCAGGTGTTCCACTCACCCGACAGACATCGGCCGTATTCTGCACTCTCTTCTGGATTCATGTCTTTGCCTATCAGGACCTATCAAGGCCTGCATAGTGCATGGTGATCAAAAGACCCAGGCAAAATTGATTCCTCACTTTTTGATTGGCTTTTTGATGAATTTTGAAACTAAATTGTCATCAATTTTTCCAACTCGAAAGTTTTCAATGCATTGCCCCGCAATTTCACTTGTCGTCAGGACCAGAAAATCCAATTTTTCGCCCAACGAAGAAGACTGAAAATTTTGAATTTGGCTGCCTAATTCAAAAATCTTCATAACCAGTTTTTTAAATCTTCATTGCTCATCTTTTGTCTCGTTTGTTTGCATTTCAGCCATTTCAGGGCAGCATGTTTGCCGTCATTGGGAAGCGATTTATTAACTTCCAATGAAGATAGGAAATTTTTGGCAGGCTTGGGATGGGCTGGAACATTGGTTCGTCTCACACACAACTTGCCAGTTATGCGGCCGATTCGTAAAGCAAGATCACCGGTGGATCGCCTCCGATCCGTGGATCGACGAATGGTGGCCTGGTTGACCACGCACGTTCTCATCCACTTCGGAAGTGCGAACGGCAAGGTCAACCAGATCACCACCCGTCGATCCCCACTCCCCAGATCGGAGGCGATCCGCCGATAATCTTCGTTTTGCGATTTGGCCGAAGATTGTTGTTTCATGGGGGATGTTTTCGCGTGATGGTGTTTTTTCTCCTCTGCCAGTGTGATGCATCTGTTTTACCTACATATTGAAACCTTTTGTTGCTTTTCAGCTCTGCTTACGACAGCATTACTCAACAGAATGTTGCCATTAAGAAGCTCAGTAGGCCATTCCAGAACGTGACACATGCTAAAAGGGCATACCGAGAGTTCAAACTTATGAAGCTAGTCAACCACAAAAACGTAAGTCTTCACAAAAATAAGCTAGTAGCATTCTTTTGTTGCCGGGCGAGACTATTCAAGTGCCTGCTGCGAAATAACCAATTCTGGTGTTAGCGAGAGAGAGAGAGAGGGAGAGAATTTTCGGTTCGAGGAAGTTTGATTTCTATGCACAATGCCAGATATTAACCTGGAAAAATCAAGGAATCACAAAAACCACTTGGGTGAGAGATGCTGCCTGACATGGCAGGCAGGTACAATGTGGTACAGACTACAGACTGGTCAATGGTCCCCTCAGCAAAAATAGGATCCATTTTTTTGGATATGTCGGTTATTCTTTGGGACCAACTGTTGTTCGTAAGGCTGCATCAGTTTTTTTGCAGCTGAGAAATTGGGTAGGTAGGTATCACCATGGGAGCATGAACCTCCTCAGATTTTGATTACATCCCCACAGGAGTGCCAAATAAAATGCATGCCCATGAGGTAGGAAGGTAGGTAACGTGAAACAAAAATGTTGAGATATGCAAATTTGAATAAGATTCATGCAATCTGCCAAGTAGGTACGAGAGTGATTTGTTCATTTTTGCCAGGTTTTCTGGAATTTTCTTTCCGTGGGGTTCCTCTTATTGTACGTGGAATCTGTGCACTTCAAAGAATTTCACCATTTTTCTTTCGCCACATGCTAAAAGAGGCATGCGGATTGCACTCTCCTGCTTTTCTTTAGCTGACATGCCAGATCTTTCGTTTCCACTCAGATTGCTATCTGTCACGACATTTATCAAAATCATTTTTGTAAATTTGTGTGAGGGAGGGGTTTTGCTCTACATTTTCCACTCCTTTTATGTTATTGATCTCTGCACACATTCACATGCTGATTCATATTGCTATCTGTCACGTCATTTATCAAAATCATGTTTCTAAGTTTGTCTGAGGGAGGGGTTTTGCTCAGCATTTTTGCACTCCTTTTTTGTTCTTGATCTCTGCATGCAGTTACATTCTGATTCGGATTGCTATCTGCTGACTTGCTTCCCTTTGCTCTTCTGCAGATAATTGGTCTCTTGAATGCGTTCACACCACAAAAATCGCTTGAGGAATTTCAAGACGTATATCTTGTCATGGAACTAATGGATGCAAATCTGTGCCAAGTCATACAGATGGATTTGGATCATGAACGGATGTCTTACTTGCTATATCAGATGCTCTGCGGCATAAAGCATTTACATTTAGCTGGAATTATACACAGGGTAAGAATAACATTTTTCTTGATTCAGGGTTGTGCATCAGATACTTATGTGTGGTTCGGATGTGACAAACAATGGGTGTTTTGTCAGCATTACCTAACGCAGAGTTTCATTTGCTGGCATTACCATGCAAGTGTCAGCAAAGTGCGTCTGTTTGGGATTGGAAAAAAATATAGCATTTGTTTTACCTGTGCCAGCACCTGTGTCGGGTTGTGGTGCTTTTTAAAGGGCCCAAAAATAGGCTTCGGTCTGTATTTTCAAGGTCTTCCTGACACAGATGGAAATTTAGTTTGCAGGGTGTAGTGCAAGAGATGTATTCAACAAGGTAGGTAGCTCACGAGAGCCCGCCTCGAGTCCTTTGCGCACAGTAATTATTGCAAGGTTTACATAAACGTAACGAAGAAGCGGCTAACTGGTCGTAAATAGTTAGGTTGGTACCTATTGAAAATGGAAACGATTTCCCTCCACGGATATGGGGTTTCATCAAGCACAAGTTCAAGACAGATCTCTGCTGGTCACGGATTCTCTGAGAACTAATGATGCACCAGATTGATTGTTGATGAGTTTTGGCAACTTTTTTGGCAACAAGATTGTGACCTCAGTCGCAGTATGATTTTGGGTTTGGCAGGGTTCTTGACCAGAGATTTTATTGGAGGAATTTTGGGATGTGTTTTTCAGATATGCACAGCATTAATCTGGCACATCTTCAATCTCCGGGTAGCAACGGTGGCCAGAGATATGTTATGAACATGTGCTCGATAAAGCCCCACGTCCGCCCAGGTCAAATGTCACCATTTTCCTGTTGTTTTTTTTTTCTTCTGCATGAATTTTTATCCAAAACCATTCCAGTCAGCCTGGGGTTATTTTGGTATGTCTGCACAAATTCAATGTTGAACCTGATGTCCACGATGTCTCAAGTGGGTTTCTTTTCTTCTTTTGCATTTTTCTCCCTTCAGGATTTGAAGCCGAGCAACATTGTAGTGAAATCCGACTGTACGCTCAAAATATTAGATTTTGGTTTAGCAAGAACTGCTGGAACAACATTCATGATGACACCATATGTTGTCACAAGATATTACAGAGCACCGGAGGTGAGACTTACCTACCTACACCAGACTTTGATCTGTTATTCCTGAATAGTTGAAATTGTCTGAATTCAATAGGTACCTAAGGATTCGCCCAATTGTACGAGCCAGGGGAGATTTTTTGATCTGTCCAAAATGGTTAAGATGAATAATTGGGTCCGTACTTTCAGTTTTTTATCACAACAGGTGGGTACCTACCCACGGCTACCCAGACCGGTCTGTGGACATATCTGGTGATTTACTCCTCTGTAAAAGCTTGTTTCTGTGTAATCTGCTTCTCTATACAAGTGTGTTTCTGTGGTATCTCTGTTTGAACTGCTTCCTACAGGCCATCATTTCAGCAATAATTGTGAAATCTTTGCAAATATGTAACAAGCATGCCTGCGTTGCTTCCTACAGGCCATCTTTAACAACCATGAAAGTTTTTTAACTTTTTACAAAATGGGAAAAGATTTTTTTCTTTTCGAATGGGAATTACACCAGGACATATTAAACACAAGAAAAAGACTAACGGCCTAGAAACTGGTGCCACATTTCAGTTTGCACCGAAAGCTTCAGTTTTCGGTGCAAACTGAAATGTGGCACCAACAAAAAAAAACTCATTCTAGAAACTGGTGCCACATTTCAGTTTGCACCGAAAGCTTCAGTTTATTCTAGTCACCACATTTTATTTTACGGCAAAAACACTATTTCCAAAGCAGAAATGAGTTTTCAGTTTCACTTAAAGATTCCCCAAATGAGGAAATGTGTGTTAAAAAGGAAGGTAGACCTAATTTTTCGGATTCTATACATCATCATGCACATCTCAGAAAAATATCTAGGTACATGTTTAGGAATAACATTCTCGCAATGGAAACTTTTTGATGCACCATGAGGGTTTTGATGAACCATGAGGGCTGTTAAAGTTTCACTTGACACTTTCGCTGCTTCCACAGTTTTTGCTGCCCCTTTTCCGTTTCACACAGGTTATTTGCTTTTAACCTTTATCTCGTCTATGATGCCATATGGCATCACGAAAACAATACCGAATCTCGTCTCTGCATTGTGTTAAAAAATGTCTTTTTTTTTTTTTGGAATGACACCCCACTTTGACATCTTGTCGAAAACGCCACCAGATTGTATTGCTAAGTGTCAACTGTAACCCTGTCAAATTGACATGCGAACAGCAGGCTTATCTGGGGTGAATTTTGGGGTTTTTTGCTCGCCTGCTGCTCCGAAATGGTGGGTCCTGTCTATGATGCCATTTGGCATCATAAAGGATCGATATTTGGGCGGGAAAAAAGTGTCCTAGGCCAAATTTAGCCTGGGGGGGTATGTCACTCCAAGCCCTGCCGGGCGGCTGGAGATATCGAAAAAATAGGCCGGATTACACCCTTTGGGTGGAATCCGGCCTATTTTTTCGATATCTCCAGCCGGTTTCTCAAAAAATGGCACTTTAGCAATCCCTACCCGAGATACAGGGACCATGCCAAAATGGCGGGAAAAGTTCAAAGTCAAAAACAGAGGGCATGCCGACGACGGAAACAATAATAATATCAATCCATAAATGTGCATTTATCTCGAAAACTTTTTTTCAATCCTTTGACGGCGCCGACAGACCGCATCTGATGACATTTTTCATCGGATTTCTGGGAAGTTGTTGGCGGAAGTGTGAAGATGGATCGTCGGCAATTCGCGCTTTGATTGACAGGTCGGCTTCTCTTTGACACGCCGACAAAGGAGACCGCCTCTCATCATTTCTTATGATTTCATTTGTACATCTCCGATTCTCAGAATGAAGACTTTGTACAGGGCTTTGCAATAAACGTGTCATCGGAAGTAAACATGCCTTCAAAGGAGTTGTCCCAAACACTTCAAAAATTGAATATGAGGCTGCAGAAGCAGACAGACTTGAAAAGTTGTGATGCCATATGGCATCATAGACGACATAAGGTTACAAAAACCGGAGACGACTTAAACGTTAAAGCATCGGTGCTTCCGTCAATATCCAGGCTTGTTTCACACTGCCTCCCACTGACTGATCATCAGGGGGTGGATCAGTGGGCGTGCTGCCACCACCTACAAACCAATCCGGACCGAAGCTCTATGCAGATTGCCCTGCATGGGCTCATATCACATGATGTTATTGTCAACCAGACCAAACACCAGCAACTTTTGACTTATCAACTTGACTACTCCACTTCACACGGAGACATCGCGTCGTCCGTTGAGTGAGTGGGTAGACCCATCTCTCATCATAGGTCGTTCCGGTGACCTACCGTGCTATGAACGGATGATGCCTTTAAAGCATCGGTGCTTCCGTCAATATCCAGGCTTGTTTCACACTGCCTCCCACTGACTGATCATCAGGGGGTGGATCAGTGGGAGTGCTGCCACCACCTACAAGCCAATCCGGACCGAAGCTCTATGCAGATTGCCCTTGGGCTCATATCACATGATGTTATTGTCAACCAGACCAAACACCAGCAACTTGATTTGTTTTTCAACTTGATTGAATTGTGATATGAGCCCATGCAGGGCAATCTGCATAGAGCTTCGGTCCGGATTGGCTTGTAGGCGGTGGCAGCACTCCCACTGATCCACCCCCTGATGATCAGTCAGTGGGAGGCAGTGTGAAACAAGCCTGGATATTGACGGAAGCACCGATGCTTTAAAGGCATCATCCGTTCATAGCACGGTAGGTCACCGGAACGACCTATGATGAGAGATGGGTCTACCCACTCACTCAACGGACGACGCGATGTCTCCGTGTGAAGTGGAGTAGTCAAGTTGATAAGTCAAAAGTTGCTGGTGTTTGGTCTGGTTGACAATAACATCAGGTTATTTGCTACTCGTCTCGTCAGTTTTCCCAGTTAATTGTTGCCATCTCTCTCATTACCGGAGCTCAACAATGATTCCGCTTTTCTTGCATTACTCCAAGCGCCCTTTGTCTTCTTCATTTCGCTCTCTCCATTAATACCTAATTATTTTCAACCCACATCCTCCTAGGTTATCCTCGGAATGGGCTACAAAGAGAATGTCGACATCTGGTCAGTTGGATGCATCATGGGAGAGATGATCCGTGGAGGTGTCATGTTCCCGGGAACAGATCACATTGACCAGTGGAATAAAATTATTGGTAAGAGAATGAAAAGAAACTTTGGTAGGTGATTTTTAATTTAATTAATTTCGGTGATCTCTTTATCGTTGACCTGTGCCATGTGGTTCGCTGTTGGGCACAGTGGTTTTGCCAGACTTTGGATGAGGGGGTGGGTATTGTATCGAAAACTAGGGGCCCCAGCAACAAGATGCATTGATGCATCAGTTTCGATGGGTAATTCGAAAGCAGATTCAGGGGGTTTCTGGGGTTGACCCTGTATTAAAATTTCTGGGGTGTACACCCTCCCAGGGGGTCTGGCAAACATTTGGTTGGGCCTAATTCTTTTTTAACATTGTCCTTATGATGGTGCTGATGTGAGCAATTGGGCTCCAGGAGTAGGTGCCTACCTACCTATGTATTTCTTCTGATTTTCAATCATTTTTAATATTTACCATTTTTCAGAGCAACTTGGATCTCCGTCACAAGATTTCATGAAAAGACTTCAGCCAACAGTGCGGAATTATGTGGAAAATAGACCGAAATACACGGGATACTCATTTGATAGACTGTTCCCGGATGCTCTGTTTCCGTCTGACTCATCGGAACACAGTAAACTAAAAGGTATGTGCTGTCGTGGAACCACCATTTTTTTTGTCAAAGCGAATGATTCGGGCCACTGATGAATTGGTCCAAGCAATTTGCACCTCATTGGAGCTCATTTCTTCCAATTATACCGAATGTGGGTACTGGTGCTGAGCATTTTTTAACTGTGTTTGATCATTTTGTTCCGGACCCTATTTTCTTGTCGGCACTTCCTGTTCATTGTCTCGGAAAATGATTGATTTTAAATTACATGCATGGAGGGAATGGACCGCAATGCTGGAAAATGATAGCGTCATAAATGCCAGGCATGGACCGCAATGCCAATAATTTTGACACTTTTTCTGAGACAGGATCGTCCAATTTTGGATACTGTATTTTTTATTCTTTCTCGTTTTTATTGTCAGCTGCTTTGGTCTTTTCTCTTTCTCTGCTGAGCAGTCGAACCCACTTTCGGATATGTGGAACCACAGAAAAAATTGGGTGTTGGTCTTAAACTGTATCAACAATGTGGACCATTCTCTGAAAAAGAACCATAATTGTTTTGAGAATGTGACAACTTTATTGTGTGCACACTTTGCACAAACATCTCCGGATTTTATCCAAAGGAATTTCAAACTGTGCATCTCACCCACAAATTGGAAAAAAGAAAAGAAAAGAAAGCACTTATCACAATAATTCTAAGAGAATCGCATCAGGTTGAAAGGATTGATAAATTACCTGTGTGGGTAGGTGCCTAAAGGGTTGACAGAAACGATTGTTGCTCCGCACAATAGGTTCATGTTTGTCAACATCTGTTTTCACTTTTGTAAACATTGTAGCAAGTCAATCGAGAGATCTGCTATCGTGTATGCTAGTAATTGATCCCGAGAAACGGATATCAGTCGACGAAGCATTGCTTCATCCGTACATCAATGTGTGGTACGATGATACTGAAGTGAATGCTGTAAGTGCCATTACCTACTGCCATTTGTCAGAGTGCAGGAAAATTCTGGCTTTGGTCTTTCAGTGAAGGAGCCAAATTTCCTCAAATCTGGCTTCATCACTCAATTTCTGAGAATTTTTTGAGTAGGTGTGCAAAATTCCAGCTCATAATTGTGGTCGGTGTGCGCTGGAGACCAGCGTAAAGTTAACAGCTTTATCGGCAACACTTTTCTCAATAACTCCAAAACTGACGAAGCGAGGATGACCAAATTTTGGGGAAAATGTTGTCTTAGTGTGCTTAAATAGTGTGCAAAATAACAAAATCGAATAATAAACATCGAAGTTGACCCGATAGCCCTATGTGCCCCCTTAAAGCCAGCTCAAGTCGTGGGTGCTGGACTTTGCTTCCTTGCTTGGTTGAAGTGTGATTTCCTAAAACAGTGTAAAAATGGGACCAAAATAAGAGGAGAAAATTCAGCATATACAGGGGACGAAGTTTAGGATGATGTGCAAGTAAACAGCAAGCTATTCTCTTTCTACATCAAGCTGGATTCAACGGTGGTGTGGGTGGAGAACTGAGCGTTCTTTCTCTGGACAAACAGCAACCACCCAAATGTAGAAATCGAAAGCACCCAGGGTCTGATGTCGAGCATGCATGTATCTCCTGGAAAACAACGATGCTCTGAAGCAATGTGATTCAGCACATGAGCTCATTGCTGAATTGCTGCTCATTCGCTGAATGGCGAGAAATGCTAAATTGTTGATCATCACTGATTGGCAAGGAATGATGAATTGTTGATCATTCACTGAACGGAGAGGAATGCACAATTGTTTATCATTTACTTGATAGTGATTGTACCATGCCTGCTACCGAACACTCCACCTTCATTTATTCTGTTCATTCTTGTGTCCCAATATTTTTTCACACCATTTTTATGTTTACGCATAAATATCGATTTCAGCCTGCACCGGGTCATTACGATCACACAGTTGATGAACGCGAACACACAGTTGATCAATGGAAGGAGCTGATCTACAAGGAGGTCATGGAATACGAGCTGACCCACAATACCCTGGGTGCATCCCCCATGCCATCACCTGCACCACCGAACAGAAATGCGGTGGCACCGCAGCAAAATCACCAAGATGGAGCATCGGTGTCGGATGAGAGCCTGAACGATCAGCACCCGAATGCATCTTCACCGGAACACACTGGGGTACATTCACGGAGGTAGACATTAGAACCGGGGTTGGAATATCAGTGCAAGATAAATGGGGCACCGCAGCGGAGCGCATCTAGTCGAAGGAGCCAGGACTCAGCCAGCAGGGCAGCTTCTCAAAATTTGGAGCCGAGCCAAGGGTCGGGAATTTATGGACCTGACCTGGAAGTGGACGGGGAGTCGCACGCATGCACAAAAGCAAAGTCGAACCTGGATTTGGCGCCACATGCTCATCGGTCGAAGCGTCCGAGGTCGCATTCTTTAAGAAGCTGCGCATCCTCCACCGATCCTTTACTGGGCCACCGAGGTCACTCGGCCTCTCTGAGAAGCACCGCATCAGGCCACAATGCTGCCCGTAACTATGGCATCGTTGGTTCTGGCACGGAAAGTGCCGTGAGCAATTCCGGCCGGCACGCAAAGTTGGAACGGACCAACTCATCTTCATGCAGACCCTTGGCTGTTGCTTCAAAAGGGCAGCCGTCACATTCGGAACGGCCGCCGTCTACGTGCTCCTCGTATGGCAAGCGCAACGCGACCCCTCCGCCGGATCTTTCTCTCAAGGTACAGCACTGCACTCAACGCAGCAGGCGGCCCTATTTGGTGCAAGACCAAGCCCCGGTATCCGAGTGCTCCGTGTTTCAAGTTATTATGCAATGGTTAACCTGCTTGCACATTCGCCGGGCGTCAAAATGATGCCCTTTAGCCGTCTTGATGTACGTATATATCTAATTAACTGGACCCCCTGCACCCCGAGTTGTTCTTATTCGTGAACATAATTGTCGAATCCAATGCATCCCACCCTTGCCACCGTACAGTGCACCGCTGTTATTTGGCTTTCTGTGCAATTATTGACATTAGTGGCTCACCATGTCCTGATTTTAGAAGTGTGCACTGTACCTAGCTTTGCTAAATGTGATCAAAGTGGAAGCTACCTGTATTCGAAACTCAAAACATCATCATAAGTAATAATGTGTGTTTTGTGATCTTAGACTTGTCGGTGCCACGTCATTTTACATGCGGACGCGGCACTGGTGCCGCACCGTGTGCCACGGGTGGCAGCCGTTGCGTCACCTCACCAATTATGCATCCAGACTTAGGAATTTAATTTGTAACCTGATCTACAAATTGTGATCCTGATTATTTTAGTAAAATCGTGTTCTTGCAACTGGCGTCGTGCTTCTTCCACATTTTCGGTGGTCACGCGTGTTGACGTTGCGGCACACAACACGTTTGTGTGTGAAATGCGTGCAATGTGTGTGAATTCCCACACGATTTTTAGTTCCCCGCATCTGGTCCGAGAACCAGATTTCTGTTTTTAGCTATCGATGGTGTTGGGTTGTTTATTATTGTCTGTAATTTAAGTGCCGGGACATGTAATGTGCGATCCTTCTTCTGTCCGAACTTGTACTTGGCCCGATCACGTGGACATCAAAGACAGGCGTTAAACGTAAATGACGCATTGACGTGTACAAATCTCATCGGCAAATAGATTTGATTCTGCGTATTATTTATGCCGATAAGCTGTTTTTACCCCGCACTGAATCTAGACCTAGTTAGATTTACGACTTTA
>JASGXE010010297.1:0-16918 GCA_030068105.1 Sinentomon sp. SZTP_YWyxl | reverse complement strand
CAAGAAGGGAAAAACAAGGCAAACATTTTTGTGAGATTATTGAGATCATTGACTCCTGTTATCTTTTGGCAAACTTCATCGCGAACTGCCAGGACCACGTGAACTGCCAAGCCAATCATTTCCCTTCTGCAAAAACGGGAAGAAGAGATATCCCCAAAACATAAAATTCGTCACCATTTCACTTTGTAGCATCGATGTTAATTGTTCTTTGGATTTGGCACAGGAAAGGAAGAGTGCAATTCCGGCTCTTCCCCCAGAGGTACTCCATGCATGGGCGTCATTTGCTATTCACAGAATTTCACTGGTAAATTTCGGGGAGGGGTTCGCGGAGGGGCCCCGCGATTCCTAGCTACGCCACTGCAGGCAGCACCCGCATTCCGGATGCCGGCAGGCGGCGACACTCGCATCTGGCTGGCAAATGGCAAATGGAAACGATGCGGTAAACCACTCCGTCGAGCAACAAGCAAAATGTCCCGAGAAATCATTCAGCACAAATGTGAAAAAAGGACGATGATGATGGGGAAAATAGGCACATGATTCCGCCGAAATTGGAAACAAAAAGTAAATTCGTGTTTCAAGGCCATTGCAGGTTCGCAACAGCAGACATTTCGCAATGCTCGAAAAATGGCGAATCATTCATTCGCTCCAATCAAGCAGACATGCATGACAATTTGGTGGGGCACGCGCGGCTTCATATTTTCCCCTGATCAAATCTTCGATATAACATTTTTCATCGTGATCGAAGCTGGCCGAAACGTCATGACTCAGTGCAGTGTCAATTATTCAATTGTTGTCAATTCCATTGTCCATCATCGCCACTTTAGCTATTTGCACCAACCATGCATCAGTGTCTGAAAATTTCGACATTTGTTGCTCGACATTTGAAAGGGCGCACTGGATTTAAAAAAAGCGTTCAGAGTTCGATAAAATTTACAATTTCACCCAAACCATCCCAAACATCCAAGTTCACTGTTTGATCTCCGCCTGCATTTTGAAAAACGCCTTCGTGTTTCAGGCAGAGATGTAGACCCTTGGTAAGACGAGGATTGGATTATGTTTTGTTGACGACAGTAAATGAATGGGTCAATGGGATTTGAAACAGTCAATTTTGGAAATCCATATTTTGCTGTAAACCCCTCAAATGTTTCCAAGAGGAAAACGAATCCTCACTGCACATCTTTCGGCCGCATGCATGTAAATTTCAAATTCTCTCCTTCCAGGTTCAGGAGCCCATTCTGGGAGTTCGATTCAATCAACTGTCTCGTTCAAATCCACGGTTTTTTCAGCTATAGACAAATTGTAAACTCATGGCGACAGACCACCATTCGACAAGGAATTTATGCCATTAACAATATTTCCCCCATTTACTGCAAGTACTATTTCGCTTTTTTAATTCTTTACCTCAGGAAATATTTGGTTCATTCCATGTCCAATGCGATGTTCTTGTTTCTTTCATCAAATTTTGAGAAAATCAACTGTTCAGAATGGTTTCCTTGACTGAGGCTAAAATACATTTCCAAAAAACATTTGCATGGACAAATTGTTGGTTTTTGTCTTCAAGCAAATGTTCGGTCAAGTTGACGCCGCAATTTCGTTGCCCAACGCCCGTGAAGTTTCACCATAAACAAGTCATACACGTAATCACTGATCATGAATGTGCGTATTGTTCCAAAAATTTGAAAATGTCCTTTCCCTCTGTCTTTGAATCTTGTCAATGGGGAAAACAGCGAATGTTGATCTTCAAAGGCTGTCGGGCGTCTTTGTCGTATTCGCGGGAGCCGGGAAGCGTATTTGATTCTCTGCGAATCGGGCACTTTTCCATCTGACCCCATGTTGAAGTCCCGAGCCACAAAAACGCAGGAAAACACTCGGAACATAGAAAATGGGTCAAGTAAGGCTAGGATAGGTTCGTTAGGCGAGGTTAGGGCAGGTTAGGTTGGTTAGGTAAGGTTGGGTTAGCTATATTTTGCTTTTTTGTCCAAGCGCCAAATCGGGACATTTCCCGATTCGTGTAGATTTATGAAATACGCAGCCGGGAACAGGTCGCTGGCGAGTTCCATCCCAACAAACTGAGTTTGAAAATGTTTCATCCAAAAAGTTTGAAAATGTTTCGTTTCCTTTAAAACGGGGCAAAATCTGCAAATATTCATTCTTTAGAACTTGGATTTGTACTCCGTTATAGGAAGACACCAAAGTGAATTGTAGAGGTGGTGACCTTCACAGCAGATGAAAAACGGAGCAAGGAAATGAAATGAAAAGAGACACCAAGCAGACGTTTGCGTCACACGGCAGCGCCAGCATCATGAGATATGATATGAGATAAAAACTGCGCACTTGGACCGGGCCTGAATTGGGACACAAAAATGTGGAATTTTAAAAAAATGACCAAAAAACTGTGGCTGCAGCCATCGTCCATGATATGCGTGTGCATTGTCGCCGATGAGAAATAAAAATATCGGAAAAACAACCCGAGGATAACGCAGAATTTTGGCCAAAAGCCATTCTCCGCTTTGAGCAAAATGGAACCCGAACAATTCCAATTTTCAACCATCAGCGAAAAAGAAAAAATAAACTATGCAATAATTGCGGCATCAACCGCCGCATCACTCAACGCAGCATCTTTTGCCGCCGCATCTCAAAAGAGCAGAGGCCGAAATATGCAACAATTTGTTCCACATGCCTGATCGGTTTTTCTTTAATTTTTTTTATTGTTTCTGTAATTTTTATGATTTTATTTTGTTGTCGAACCCAACCTCCCAGACGTACGAATGTCATTTTGACATCGCGCCAAGTGCGCTCAGTGCTGATTGTTAGCACGCGGCACGATGGGTCGAAGAAAGAAGTAAGATGAATGGTTTAGCCGTTTAGGTCACACCAAAGAAGTTTAATGAAATAACTTCCTTTTTTTTCTTTTTACTTCCATGGGTCACACAAGAAAATAAAATAAAAAATTACATGAACAAAGAAGATAAAAATGCAAAGAAAGACGGAAACTGGCTGGAGCGTTAAGTTTGGTAAGGTTAGGGAGCATGGAGAAAAAAAGAGCACTCCCTCTGCATTTTCAGAGGCGGCGGTTTGAGATGCGGCTGATGCGACGGCAATTGCATGTGGGTGACAGAACTCAGAGAGTGATGCCCACATTCAGAAGAGGTGCGATCAGGCTTTTTTTTCTTGATTTGACACCGGATCGCCTCCGGATTGGTTTCGATTCGAAAGAATCTTCACTGCACCGTTTTGAATTCTGCCAAGATCCGGATTTCTCCATAGTGGGGACAGGGAGGCCGGATTCTTTCAAAAACGACATTTTCTCCGGCTGAACTTTTGGGAAGATAGAGGAAACAACCATGGAGACTGAACATTTCCTTGCAGTGGATTTGTTCGAGGTTGAGAAACATGGGTCAGGCTGAACGGATTCACCTGAAAACTGAAGTCGGCAGTTTTCTATTTTTGAATAGCGACGACATGCAAAGGTGACAGAGTGGAAGGACAAAACACGTTGGATTGTCATTGCATAAACAAGAAAGCAAAAAAAAAATCGAACCGACAGAAACCAGATTACGTAAAGTCAGTCTGTTTACATTCACGGGTTTTGCCTTTGGCATCACAAATGGATGACAAAATAAAATAAGAGGTGGGAATGTTGTTTGCCACCATTCGAGGGAAGGGAAGGGAAGACGAGTGCTCTCAATGAAAAAATGGGCGCATGGCCAGTTTGGTCACTCGCAGCATGCATGCATTGCCTTGCATTGAAAACCAAATCATCATCACGCACGAAACAAACAGTTTCCATTATCATCCGGCAGTTGTTCAAACACTCTCCACTCTCCAGACGAGGTCAAACCACGCAGCAAGCTGGCCTGTGCCGGCCGGTGTTGCATGATATTTTGAAACCGCAGCAGAATGAATCCCCCTTCATTTTTCTGCTCACCTCATTCTGCCACGGTTTTGAGCCGTGGGATATCAGATAATGATACCCCACCTCATTTTGCCACGGTTTTGAGCCGTGAGATAATGATGCACCACCTCATTTTGCCACGGTTTTGAGCCGTGAGATAATGATGCACCACCTCATTTTGCCACGGTTTTGAGCCATGAGATAATGATACACCACCTCATTTATCCAGGATTTTGAGCCGTGAGATAATGATACACCACCTCATTTATCCAGGATTTTCAGCGGAGAGATCAATGCGGGGTTAAAGCTAACTCCGAGTTGCAAGGCAAATTTTTAGCATTGAAGTAAATGGCGAAAATTTGCCTCGCAAGTCGGAGTTAGCGTTCACCCCGTGATGATCCCTCCGCCGTTTTTTGAGGCGTGAGATTTTTTTCCACACCTCATTTTACCACGGTTCGGAACCGCGAAATAATGACACCCCACTTTATTTTGCCACTTCAAGCCGCAAGATAATGATACCCCACCTCAGCTTTGCAGGATTTTGCGGCGTGAGATTTTCATACTACACCTCATTTTACCACGGTTTTGAGCCGTGAGATAATGATACCCCACTTTATTTCACCACGGTTTTGAGCCGTGAGGTTTTGATACCCCATCTCATTTACCACGGTTTTGAACCGTGAGATATGATATCCCACCTCATTTTTCCACGGCTTTGAGCCGTGAGATAGGCAATGATTGCAAGCAAGGAAACTGTGGGCAAAAAGTGGAAACAGGAGAGAATTTCGCAACGCTGTCATTTTTCAACTTGGAATGCAACAAGTCAGGGAAAAGCTTCACCAGAGGGCAGGGCAGGGCAGAGGACGAGCATGAAGAACAAACACCGAAACGGCGAAACACCTTGTATCTGCAAAAAATCAAAACGCCCAGGTAACAATCACAGCAGAACCGTCCGTGAAATGAAAATACATGAGGCCAATTGACAGCAAATCAACGTTAAAAAAATCAAATCAAAAACGGCAAGACCATGGTGAGGACGAGGCGAAAGGCCGATAATGTTTGCGAAAAATCTACATCCAATGACTTGCGAAATCGAAGAAAACACCGGCATGGAAACAATTTTTCAAACCTAACGCAACATCACATCAGATCAGATCTTCGGATAGGGTATAGGTACCTGCAGCATACACACATGCACTGTATGTACGCATCATCACGATGACCTTGGCCTTCGATTAATAGAAGGCACGATTCGTGCTGGTCGGACCATTTTTGGAATGTGGAAGAAAAGTGAAAGGTGAAAGTCAAAAGCAAAGCACTCAGAAGACTGAAAAATTGCAATGCAATGCTGCAAAACGTGGATCTGCTTCGATATGGGGTGTTTTTCTGAAAAGATTTTGCTTTTTGCCCGCCACATTGTGGAAAACAACCTCTTCAAATGTGACCACAGCCGGGGTTCGTCAGGTCCCAATAGAGGCACTCCTCCAAAGAAAGGGGTTGGCATTTCTCTCCTTTGAAGGGGGCTGGGGCACACCCCTCCCCACTAATTTTACCAATTCCCCGACGAACAAAAACTTCTCCATTGGCAATTGGCACCCTCAGACAGACTCCAGCAAATAACCTCTCACAAAAATCAAAGACCACAGCAAACCCCTGGAATGTGACTTTTTTGATCATCCTGAACAAGTATCAGAAAGAAGACTTGCGGGGCGTCCCAGACATCGTGATTTGCCTCCCATCATGTGAAGAAAACAAAATGTCCTCGGATGACAGCTCTGATGTGCAGAAAAGACTTAATATTGTGTACAATGGAGCCAATAACAATGTGTTTGCACGCGCACGCAGGGGCTGACTGGCGACTACGGTCGCTCCTGATGGGTCATGTACAAACAAAGGTGTTTCAATAAAACCTTCTCTTTGATGGTCAGAACCGAGGTAGGTAGAAATGTAATTTACCTCGGGCAGAACCGACTTCCGGAAAATGGCACTCTGCGAATTTGGGTTATGTCGTTTAAGGGGGGCACAATTGCATGATCGCAGGGAAAACATTTTCGGAAAATAGCTGTTGGCACAGGGTGTGCCTTTTCTCTGTGCCGTGCAATTGTGCACCTCTCTGGTATCGACAAAGAAACTGCTTTGAAATTCGCGCCTTCCACTTGGAAAATCGGTTTCTTACCCCGTCCTGGAATCAATTTTTGGCTCATGTGAAGATGTTTTGGCAAGCAATTCACAGCAGCGTCCTGAAAAATGTGCCAAAGTCCCAATTTCAGTTTCTTGGCCAGGGTTTGGCAGAAACAAGCCTGCCGCCACCGAGCAATGGGGAAAAACTCGCAGCAGGAATTTGACGCATCCATGGCTGATGGCAGTGGAGAGAAGGGTCCAGTGGAAAACTACGTCGGTGTAAAAAATTTGCCCTGATGTGACAAGGTTTTCCTGACTTTTATTTGCAGACCCCGTCACACAATGCGACCTCATTTGAAAATAGAGCTTTTCTCACCGGACTTTCCACCCAAGTCGTTTTCCACCGCGACTTCCTTCCGCCGCCAGACGAAAATGCGTTGGTGGAAACAACCTTCCAGCTGATTTGTTCCGTTTTTGGCCCAATGTTTTTGGTTTCCGTCAGGCAAGGTTGGTGCCAAGCAGAACGGAAAGGAAAAATAGCTGCCTGGTAACACCGAGAAGAGCTCGCGCTCGGCTTCCAGCCTCCCTGGAGTTGAATGTGGCCGTGGCGTCGTGTCTGCGTCTGCTTGGCTGCAATGCAATGCCAGAATGCTGCTGCTGCAATGCAAAATGAAACAGCAGAATCAACCTTGTTTTCAACTTCAGTTCAACTCGTTCGATTTCCCCCGCAGTTGCTAAGCGGTAAATCAAACAAGAGGAGTACCTAACAAAAGAAACAGCACACGAACACGCGCGCACCAACATCAGGCCATGCCAGGCCAGCCCAGTCGATTATAAACACAAGGTCGGAGCTTGTTTTTCCTCTCTTTTTGAAAACATTAATTTCGGCCTATTTTCATTCATTCGTCACACACGGCACAGCTGCAGCCAGCGGAACGACCAGGTGAAACAAAATTGAAAGGATTGCAAAAAGTGGAACAAATAATGTGTCTTCTTTGTCAAAGCGAAAATCACCAAAAGGGGAGAAAAATCCATTCGGCGTCATGCGCAATGAAGTCCAATATGGGAAAATGAACCGACGGTCAAAATTCCGGAACACAATGGGCTTGTTTTTGTGTTCCGTGTTCAAAACATGACACTGACCCATTGGGAACGAACCTCCCAGCTCAAAAGCGTCATCATTTTATGAAGGGCAAATTTCCCGCAGCTTGGAACAACCAGCGAAAATGAAAGAACAGATGCCATGCCAACCAGTCCTGTCCCAGATCCTGAAGCATGCAACTGTCGAATGTTCAAGTGCTGTTTTCAACACATCACATCATTGCGAAATTGTTGATCAGGAATTATGTCCGAAAAGCGTTCACGTGTGTGTTGGCCGTTACTCTGTCCGAGACAACAGAGTCAATGACACCCGGAAGAAAGCCAAGTCACTTGTTTACCCCACAGGAATGACAAAATGGAAACGTACCTGAACAAGCGTTTCATAATCAATGACAAAGAAATACAGGAAAAATCAGAGACATGGACAAATGCCACCAAAAGATGTGACCAAGGTAAAAATGCTCGGAACGGACGAGTCGAACGGAAACTGTTCGGAAGTTGCTGGCCAAAAGGCAAAGAAAGCCATTGATGGCACCGACTGTCCACCACTGCATCCGGCGCTAAATGAAACGGCTGAAAAGGCCGATGGAAGAGGCGAAAGCGGCGTGACAAAACTTGAAATGAAAATTTTGAGAATTGTTCTCTTTTCAAATGGTGCAAAGGAAAACCAAAGTGGAGGCTAAAATTATTTTCATTCTCGTCGCGATTGCTCCCATAAAAAGTTTGATGAATCCGCGAAAAAAACTTTCCAACAAAATGTCTGCAGCAAAATATGTTCGCAATACGCATGCTCGGATGGTAACGTGATGCTTTGATGGAAACCAGAATTTCTGAAACGATGAGAAACCAGTTTAAATCTGCATGTCCGCGCACAGCATAGAACTCAAAGTTCTGCCCGGTGGTGATTTGATGGTTTGATGATGCCCAACAATGAATGGAGGAGTGTTACTCATATCATTTTCATATACTCAACTGGAATAGGGCTGTAAGGAAGTGCCCATTGCAAGAAAAGCACAAGAACTGAAGAAAAGTGTAAATTATTGAAAATTTTGTATCATGACTGATGAGGCATCCTTCGGAATAATTGTTGCCGTCGCGACTCCCACCTAATCGACATCTGATACTTTATCGGAAGTCAATGAAACTCGTCTGATTGCCTCGTGTTCAACAGGTGAAAACTATTCCCCTGATTTACAACACAACGGTGAGGTGATCCAGTGCGGATTCACGCCAATCCCAGGTTGCCATGCAAACGCTATTTCCTTCAATGGGAAAAATTGTTGCGAAATCTCGGATTTGACATGATCCGGACTGGATATCCCCACAGTTGTTGAAAGCAATTTTGAAATGATTCGACTTACTTGGTCATCATTTCCGGCAGTGGTAGTAGGCATCTGAAAAACACAAGAAATACTTCCTTAAATACTAAATACTTCCCTTAAATACAAGGATTTTTCTCGAATGTTTTGCTTCGTTTTACTGCACTAAACCAACATTTGCAAAAAGATCTTGCTGATAAACACCACATGAGGGGACCCAAAGGCCAAGGGCACAAAACATGTAACGTGCAGAGGTCGCGTGTGTCTGAAAGGCCCACATGGCGAGGAATGCTCCCCCTGCAGCAGGGGCCCTGAAATTCTGGCAAAAAATGTTTCTCCTTCTTTTTGCTTAGCACTTTTGTCCGAAGCCCTGTCACAGAATGCAAAAAAAATTGATCTTCAGAAGCACCAATGCGGCGGAGAGAAGGGTCCGGTGGAAAACGACTTCGGAGAAAAGTTCGGTGCGAAAAGCTCGATTTTCGAATTCGGTCGCCTTGCATGACGGGGACTGTTAATGAAAGTCAAGAAAATCGTGTCACATTTGGGCGAAATTCGCACCGAAGCAGTTTTCCACTGGACCCTTCTCTTCGCTGCAGGTAATTGGCGAGAGAAGGTTCCGGGGGATAGCCACTTTGGAGGAAGCAGGAACAAACGGTGAAAACCAGTCTTTTTCATCAGCGTATACACGTTGGACTCATTGGACTCCGCAATGAGGTGGATTCCACATGCTTTTATTTAGAGCCTTAACATATTGTATATCTCTTCCTCTGTTTCACTGCTGTGGCCATGGGTGACCCGAAAAAGCGCTCCGTTTCCTGGACAGCATTGGGCACACCGTCTTTTGCAGCCTTTATTTTTTGCCTGAACAAATTGCGTAGGGGCGGGTAACGCCGTGTGTTCTCTAAGTCTAAGAGCTGATGGTTAGAGTTTCGAATAAGCACCTACCGCCACAACCGCCGCAGCCGCCGCAACATTTTGATTTTCCAGCCGCAACCGCCGCAACATTTTGGAATGCCCGCCGCAACCGCCGCAACATTTCGGATATTTTTTCTCCATTTTGGTGTTCTGGTGTTTTTCAGGTCTGTGTTGAGGCCGTCGACCGGATTCATGCGGGTCTGTTATGAACACTTGACGGTGAATTACACCTACAATTTTGTTGATCATTTGACATATGCGCACACTCAACACATAGAGCGCACATGGCGTAATGTGAAGCGGCACCTCACAAGGGGAAGTACCAGGCGATAAATGTTGAGCGAACGATCTGTGAGGATAACTTATCCTTATAGTGTCGTTGAATTAAAAAAGCGAAGCGGCCCAACAGTCTGACATAATAACTGTCCCCGGCTCTATGGTCTAAAATAACTGGCCAGAGAGCTTGCCGCTACGCCTGGTTTCAGGACATGGAAAAACGCGGATACGCCCCGACATGTTCCGATTTCATAAATGCCTAAATATCCATGTACAACCCTCGACGAGACGGCCGACATTGTACTTGTGTTTCCATTTTGGCCTCATCAATCTCAACCACTTCTTCCCGTCATCCCAATCGCCTTTGCATGAATCCGGTCGACGGCCTCAACACAGACCTGAAAAACACCAGAACACCAAAATGGAGAAAAAATATCCAATATGTTGCGGCGGGCATTCCAAAATGTTGCGGCGGTTGCGGCTGGAAAATCAAAATGTTGCGGCGGCTGCGGCGGTAGGTGCTTATTCGAAACTCTAACCGAGCTGATCAGTAAGCCTCTTACATTATGACATGCTGTATTCTATTGTGACATGCGCAATGCATGCACAATTTCCAAATGCAGAGCCTTCCATCAGAGACATTCCGATCACCAAAAATTACCAGATGAAATTCGCCCAAATCGCCTTCGCAATGTCATGGGGCATTCCCATGAGATTTTTTCAAGGCTGATTGCAAGCTGACATAAGAAGTTGTCGACAGCTTGGTGACTGATCACACCACATGGCGAAATCCAACCTTGCGCACTGTCAAAAAAAGGCCAGAGATTTCCGAGACTCCGTGTGGGGGGTGGACAGATAGGCCAAATTGTATTGCAACGGACAGACTCCTCAAATTCTGTTCATTCATACAACCGCAAGATGCTGACACTCCCACAAAAATTCCATTTCCTGTGGTACCTACCTATAGTGAAATTCCAATGATATGCTTGTAAATAAAGAAGGACGCAGGAAGTCAGTGATTTCCACCGGCGGTGAGATCATCACCGCCGAGGAAAAGTTGAATTTTTTTCACATTCGAGTGCGGTCAGAAATGCTGCTTCAATGCATTTACTTCGGGGATAAGTGTCCCGGAATAGCGTAATTCCGAGGTTGCAGGTACAATTTTTAACATAAATGGAGAAAATTGTACCCGAAACCTCGGATTAGCGCTATTCCGGAGCAGGGTTATTAGCATTTAAAGTTGCATTCAAAACGATAGGTATAATGAAAAATTTCCAGCGTACATGGCGAAAATTTACCTCGCAGCTCGGAGTTCCCGTTATCCTCGCCATGATCTCTCCGACAAAATAACAGACACTATCCAGAGCCGACACTTCAAAAGAATGACAAACTCTGCGCCATCACATTCGTCATTTGTTCAATTTAAGCTACCTATCAACCCCAACCCAACCTGTTCGGAACGGAACTCATTCCTAACCTATCCTATCCTGACCTGTTTAAGCCACTTACCGTGGGGTGATCCTGTGTGGATTAACGCTAATCCGAGGTTGCGAATTAAATTTTTCCGTGGAAGTAAATGGCGAAAATTTACTTCCCAACCACGGATTAGCGTTGATCTGCACTGGATCACCCCACGGTTATTGTAGGAAATTGAAAAATCTAAAAGTGGCGGAGTGATACCAGGAGGATTGAAAACATACCTCATCAATGGGAATGAAGCAACTTGCTCCAGCTTTGCGATGATTTGGCAACGTGAAACCATTTTCCTGAAAAAAGAAAAGATAAAAAAATTACCAAGTTGGCAGTAACTGTAAATTTGAAATCATTTGCTTGAACATGCCAAAATGGTGAGAGCAAAGAAGAGTTTTCATCGGTTTGTTTTGACGGCCGAGGCCCAGCAATTGCATTACATAAAATTCCATACAGGTACCAAATGGAAGGTAAAGGTTAAGCCAAAATCACACCCGTTTATCTACACTCCCCAAAGCTATCGAGATTCGCCGAGTCACATAAATACTGATGCACAGACACACTGCACACGGTTCCTAACACACCACAGGTATCTGCTCACCTGTTCGGAAACAGTTGAATCTTCGTCGTTCTGTGAAGCGGACTTGTGTCCAAAGTCGACCCAAGACCACAGCCAATCATACACTGAATCCAGCTTGGCTATCACCACAAAGAAAAACGGTCAGAAAATCTTCTTTTCAAGTGAATCGATCGCAGGTTTCAAGAAAGGGCAACAGGCAGCGGAAATGCCGCCTGTGGAGCCGCAACACGCAGCCTGTACCGCACGTCAGGTTCAGATTGGTCGAGAAATGGGAAACCGGCATCTTCGCATGCTTTCGACTCTGCGATTGTCTGGCCAGCCCAACAAGAAACATCCATCAAACATAATTTGCTTGCACCAAATTACAACGCAATGGAATAGTGGTGGTTTTCAAGAGGCGAACCCACAGAAACCGAAAACAGGTGGATGTTGGGTGGGAAAATACAAGCGAAATAGGCAAACTGCATATCTCATGCGAGGATAATTTGCCTACATCTCAGGGGCATTGACCCAAAAATGTCCCGCTTGCCAAGCCAGAGTGTCCTGAAACTGTTCGCTCCCACAGTGCATGGTCCCCGTGCGAATGCAACACCCACCAAACTGGAACGACCTCAAAACCTGAGAAGTTGTCGCCTAAGAACTGAGGAGGCCTTCAAAACACCCAGTGATTTTTATGCGGGTCATTTCAGAAATGGCAAATGCAACAACGATCGGAGATGATTGCCATCTTTAGTCTTTCGGAGAAGGAGCTTGCAAGTCTGTCCATTAGCTGAATCAGTGGCCACAAGATTTACGCCAAACTCCGCACCATCCAGCTGGTTGGTCCCTGAGAGCCGTTCTCTAACAGAACATTCAGCAAATCCAAAATTGTTTTTCAAGAAAATGTTCCTGCGGTAACCAGTCCGATTGCTGACCCAGGTTCAAATCAGGGCAGGGCTTCAAACGGTTGATCGCTGACAAGACGAAACCAATCCAATCACAAGCCAGACGCCCAACACGCCGCAGAGGATATCCAAAAAAGCACTGTCAAACAGTGGCTAGGATCTGAATCCGATTGGCACCAACGCCGCTCTCAAAAGAAGGCCAAGTCAACAAAAGCAGTGGGGAAACGCAGTTCAGTCAAGATCAAATTATGAGCGCAAGAAATTCTTTCCGTCAGCCTCGCACAAGAAAAGAAGGAAAAGTGGGACTGCGGCCAATTAATTGACTGGGGAAAACATCAAAACACATTTGAATGCCAAAAGAAACCAGAATCAAGAAAATCGACCTCTTGGAACTCACAACAGAAAAGGGGTAAAGAACGGAACGTCACGCACATGATAGGATAGCAGACAGGCAGTCAAGAAAAAGAAACACGCTGACCCCCATTCGGAGAAGAATCCACACAAAAGTAGGTAGGCCTACGCCTGTGTGTCAAACTCGAGCTTGAGAGACCAAATTGAGAAAATCCACTCGCACCTTCACCTCATTTGCAAATTGAACGGCCAACAAAACGTCAAAAAGAAAACAGCGCACAGAAAGGCCAAGAATAATGTACACTCAAACTTAAACAAGAGCACAAGAATTGAATTGGTCGTCCAAGGAAACCAACAATCATGCCCAAAACAAACATCCAACTGCCAGGCAAAACCAGGCAGTTTGACGACCAGTGAGGTTTGAAAGGGATCTCGCAGGAACTTTTACGCAACCCCCAGAAATTTGCTAATTCCCCATCCGCAACAATGTTTTTGATACCTGGCATACACTCAGCAATTTCGTGTAAAACCAGGACTGGGGCGCCAGCCAAATTTTCATTTTTTGGGAAGAAGTGAAATTTGAATGCATGGGCGCATGACTTCCTTCTCTAGGGGGCGTTGTCCCCTGCGCTCCCCCTACAATTTAAGCGCTGCATACACTCCTCAGATGATGACTTCCAAATTCCAATTTTCAAATTTCAAAAACACAAAATTGAGCAGTTTGACGAACCATCTGTATTCCTGCTGCTGGTGACAGTTCCAAAGTTTGAAATGTCGCAAAAAGATCACAAAGATCAATCAATGATCGTCATTGAGAATTTTTTGGAGATAATCGGCCGTATTCCCCAATGCAACTCACCCTCAGGTTCAACTCAACAACAAAATTCGCAAGATGGATTTGTGTTGCGAAGATTTCATTTCAATTCAAGATGCATCCGTCTGTTGAATTGGCCATTGAGTCCCAGCAGTTTCTCATTTTACGAATACCTGCAGGTTGATTTGTTCCAACAACAGTTCCGAAATCATGGCATCGTCCCAACTGAACAATCCTGAACTCAACTGGCCAACGCCAACAAGATTTTGAAATTGAAATTCCCTGTGCTTTCCAGGTTTGTGCCCATTGCAATACCCATTTTCCATGTCTGAAAAATGCGATTGGAGCTGATTCTTGACTGAAAAAAACGGAGAAACTGAAACTGGACAACAAGAATTCACAAAAGATGTCAAGCCTGTTTTGGAAAAAATGCGTCTTTTTCTTTTTAGAACAGGAATTTCATAACAATTTTTTTACCAAATCAACCCTGCTGGATCTCAGGTGGATGAGCTCAGAGAAAGGTCAAATTTCAGTGAAAAAGTTTTGGCATAGTTTTCCCTGTGTTTGTCGTTAAAAACCATGAATTCCCTGTTTTTCCAGAGAACTTTGAACACCCTGTGCCTTCCCGGTGCGGAGACACACTGCAACAAAATGATGGGAAACGGTTGGAATTATTGTGATTGGGAAGATTTGGCTGTGGATTTCGTGAGCTGGAATAAATTAAATAACATCATCGGGTCGAGAACAAGTGTGGGCTCTCCCATTTCAGTTCTGTTTGGGACCTGGTCAAGAATTCCGAACACGGTCAGATAATTATTATTATTATTCTTGCAGAACCGGCGTGCACCCGCCGAATCATGGCATGTCCCGATTGCGCATTTGATTAATCCATACGAATTTGGCACGTTTCCATCTAACCGCATGTATAAGTCCCGAGCCACAAAAAAGCAAGAAAACACTCTGAACATAGAAAATGGCTTAGGTAAGGTTAGTTAGGCTGGGTTGGGGTAGGTTAGGTTGGTCAGGTTAGGTTAGCTTTATTTTGCTTTTTTGTCCAAGTGCCAAATCGGGACATTGCCGAATTCGTATAGATTAATAAAATACGCGTCCCGATTTGGGGCGCGAACAAAAAAATGGAAAGAAGCCTGACCTGACGCAACCAAACTTTGCATTTTTCCCTTGTTTTTCCAGTATTTTCTGATGGCCTGGACTTTTTTTCTGGGCGAGATGGAAAAACTCCTGAGTCACTGTAGTCTCCTGGGACGATCTCCTGGAGTGTCCGCCCATGGCAAAGGTGTAGCAAACCCTGCATGATTGCGAAATTCCACCAAAAGATTCCCCGCGCCGAGTTGAGAGGCAAATATCGCCATTTGAAAAACAAATGACACTTCCAATTGGGCCTCGCAATCGCCGGCCAACCATAATCAAAACATGGCGGCATTCCGCCATGTTTTGATTATGGTTGGCAGGCGATTTGGTTGGCCGGCGAGGCAGGTTTATTTTTTTTGACCACCCAGTTTGGCTCAAGAATGCAGGCGAGAGAAGTGAAAGAACTGTGCCAGAGCAACTCTGACAGAGCGAAAAGATGCCGCGGGGACTTTGAATGGAAGCCTGATTCGTTTCACAAATTATGTTTGCCGCAGTTGTGTTGGCTGACATTGCAGATGCGGGCCGATGGCATGGCGCCTGAGGCACTTACTTTGTTGAGAACTCAATGTAAACAAAGTAATAAAAAAGAAATTATTGGCGGATAAGACGTCCAAAAACAACGCAACACAGCACAAACAATCCCAAAGTGCCCAATTTATTTACGGAAACAGCCAAACAAGGCAAACTGCCTCAGTAATTGGGGACCTCGCCTCGGTGAAAACGAAAACACACCAAATCCAGAGAGAACACAACAAAAGTGTTGAACTTATTTTCCTCCAATTATCAGCCAATTAAGTGCAGCCATCCTCGGGCAAGAATGGATGCTGCAAGAAACTTGGAACCATTCGAGAATACTGTGTTCTGCAAACGCAAAAAACACTCCTGTGGTTTCTCAAAATCTGAAAAGCAAAACAAAACACGATGCCAAATTCAAATTCAGTAGTGCAAGAATTGGCCTATGGGAATATGGAGCATGGGTCAGGTCAGGACTGAAGCAAAAATGTGGTACCCAGTGGAAAAACGGATAAATTTTCAATTATCCATTCAGACAATGATTGACAATGTTTGGGCCTGCGTGAGGCAAGACTTCAGCACGGTTCCATTCAATTGGGGTCAAAGGAACTGTCCGCAGGAGCATTGAACTTGAAAGAGAATCGATTTTGCATGCATCTTGCTTGATTCTGTTCCACACATTTCCAATTTTTGAAGGCAAGGCAGACACAAAGCATAAGTTTTTCTTCGCTTGAAGCTACGGGCCGAGCTCACATTTCAGTTTGAGTTTGAAGTGGGAAGGTACAGTATAGGGTGTCAATTAAAGGTATTTAGTGGGACAGAAAAGACTGAAAGCATTGCGGACACCTCCACGCATCAATTTAAGGACTTGAATGTGCACCGAGCAACCGAACCATTGTTTTCTGAACCCCTCACAAAGTCCAGGAAAGCCAAGAGGGCTTGATACCTGCAACAATTTCTTCGTCAGTTCGCATCGTTTCTGTGAACAAAGGAAAGGAAAACACTTGACAAAGCGACAAAGGCAGGTGACCACTGCCAAGGCCATCTTTGACTTCCCAAAGTGAGCAAAATAGGGGGCATAGAAGACAAGATGGAATGTCACACCACAGCTCTCATTGTTGCACCTGTGTGCCTCAGAACAAACTGAGGCGGCAAAATGACTGGAGTTGGAAATGGTGGCCTGTTGAATCACAGGCAGAGCAAAAGGGGGCACTGACTAAACGCTAACTCCATCACTTCATTGTATCATGTGAGGCACTTTTTGGCATGTGAAAGCATGAGACATTCTGTGAATGACAAATAAAAAAAACCCTGCAGTAAAAATGTTACAATAAATGACCTGAATATGGAAAAGGGTAAACTGCAGATTTTGGGGCAACTCCTGTTTTTCAAAAAGCATGTGTACTCGTACGATAGAAATAATAATTGTTATTAATTATTAATCAAAAACCAAAAATGCCAAAAGAGGTGCAGCCTGCATCCAAATGCAAAATGGCCAACAGGTAAAAAATCAACACATTCACTTCACAG
>JASGXE010010296.1:0-14697 GCA_030068105.1 Sinentomon sp. SZTP_YWyxl | reverse complement strand
CCGGGCACCGCGTCTTGATAAATATCAGGGTGGCAAATCAATTTTAAAATTGGAAGGTGTTTGAGTACCAAGCGGGGAGCTTTGCCTATCAAAACCAGACATGCTTTTTGCACCACGAGTCTGCACTGGTGGCGGTATCAGGGAACCAAATCAAAGTCACCTCCGGAATTGATTTGCACAAATGCGCATCACACATTTCGCCACTGTGTTTCCTGCCAGATCATCCATCGGATTGGCTCGTTGGGAGAGGATGTATATCAAAATTGCTGAAGGGGGTTACACTCCGAGAAGTCGCGGAAGGCTGTGTGTTAACTTGCAGACCAGATAACCAGCAAAGGATTGTCGAATTGGAGAGAAACTTCTTCATGGTATCAAAACCACAAATTCCAGTCCGAATCTGGACCGAGGGAAAAATAGTCGATGAAATAAATCATGAGATGCCTGTGGGTGCATTGGAAATTAATTTAAAGTGCAATTTCTCGATATCGTTGGGGGTTGTTTCCGCGGTATCGATAAATCACTCCTTTCCACGCACCATTGGGGAGGTGGCTAATTATTCAGTTCCTCATATCATTCCCTCAATGTGGAGTTTTCACCAAGCTAACGAAATAAAAACCCCAACGGAAAAATTGGACTTACCAACGTTCTTGAACTTGTCAGACACGCTGAACACGAATTGGTCGTCCAGCCATTTATTCTTCAACTTCTCCGATTCAAACACGAAAGAGATACCAGCACCCTCACACTTTCACATCACACCACACTTCACGTGGATTAATGATATATCATCGATATGGGGTATCATTAGTACAGTATATTTGATATATCAGACCTTCTATTAACGGATTATCAACTCACCAGCGTGTATGATATGCATGATTTTCAGACGACAGGATTTTCAGACGACAGAATGTGTACCCACCCTGCAAAGCCCGATACCCTTAAAAAGTTTGCCTGCGCCAACTTGTCCAGCATAATAGAACAACCCACTGTCACCATTCCACAAGTTCCTACACCCGTGACCTTTGCCCATAGATCGCCTAGTACACAGTAATTACTAAACGTCTTCGTTCATGATTCTTTCAGGAGATGGCACCGGTCCTGCAGATAGTGTGGGTTTGCCGAAACTTTTTTTCTTTCTTTTTACTCTTATGCAGTTGGTAGAAATTAAAGTGCCAAATTGCAACGGAGTTCCTAGAGGTGTCAGATTTTGACATTAGTGATGAAAGAGGATCTTTTATTTCTACAGCATGGAGTTTTTGCTAAACTCTCAATAATGCAAATTTTTCATGTGTATGGGTAATCTTTTTCCGCCGCCAGTATACATTTGCAATTTTGTATGGACACCCGCATTGCTTTGGAGCCAATTTCTGGATCGTATTCCAACGACGTCGATTGCGGATCGGCGAGGATGAGATGGTGGGTAGTTCGATAAAACGAAACGGTGGTAGACGGGCACACCGAAAATTCAGATGGTACTTTTCAACCACCGACGAGACACGAAACAACTTGTACTTTTCAACCCCGCGCAGTTGTGCCCCTTTTGTTAAAAGGCTTGTATCGACACAGATCATTTTTCAACTCATATTACAATGGACACATTTTAAAGGAAAATGGGAAACAATCTTTCATTAGTTCTCGGATTTGCACACGCATTGTTTGGACGGTGAGCGGTCGACGACTTACCCTGTCTGCGAAAAAATCTGGTGAATATGCGTTCAACATGTTCAAGAGCACAATTGAAAAGACAAACGAATTTGGTTCGTTTGGCATGTCCAGGCCTTCGTCCGACGAGTGACGATACGTGCACGTGATGGACGCCCATCCGGAATCGACGGTGGACCTCAACGTTACGGTCGATGGTCCCCTCCTAGACGATGCGGAGATTCCGGAATCTGATTCCATTTTTTTTCGATTTTCGTTTATTTTTCACAAGAGTTGACACACACGAGAAGGAAAAAATTGTGTTAGGGGAGACAGTTTTGATGCCCGTGGTGGTGCGTGATTTCTTTAAATACTCCTTTTCTACACCCTTTTCTCTTTCAGTTTTTACCGGACCCTCCTGCCCACGGTAATCTTGCTCCGAGGTTCGGTCCGGGGTTTTCCTTTGCTCCCGTACTTCAACCCTTTACCCGTAGTGCTCAAGACAGTATTGAATAGACTGACGATTCATCCCTTTGCCCGTCTCAGACAGTACTGATTACAATGATGATTATTTTATTCCATTTTGGTGATGTGCTCGGTGATGTGAATACGAAACCTCTTTCAATAATGGGATAAGTTTTCATTTGACCGAACGAGATGCGAGTGATCTCGTTGGATGCATACATATGACACAGATTATTTGAGGCTCGGTCAACTCCACCCGAACACCATCTGCCCGTTATCGCCACTACCCCTTTGGTGATAGCTCAGGCAGCGCAGTGCAATTGGGATTTAGCTCTGCGTAATGAGATGCTCGCACACCGTGAGATGACCACATTTCAAATATATACGCCGTAACTGCGACTCCTTAATTAGCATACCCATTTACGAAGTCCCGATTTCAACTTCACGACCTGTGCATGGACCACTTTCACCCTTCTTACACATTCACCTCACCTCACCATTCCATCCACACACCGATAATATTCGTGGGATGCTATTGCTCTTTGCTTCATGAATACGACCACAACCCATTCACGATAAATGGATGCTGTCATAAGAAAAACAATCAACGTTAATGGGGGATGCCAAGACGATGCCAATTACTTTTATGGCATATGTCCAGACGTAATTACTTTTAATTGCGCCACTCCGAGAGCGGCCATTCATCCAGACTGCGCAGAGTGCCACCTATTTTTTATATTTGTCAAGCCTTGTTGACCCTAGACCCCGACGAAATTTCGCTCATGTCCGAGTTTTTCGAGATATGCCCTTCCCGAAATACCACTTTGGGACATCTGTCGTCGGATTCTTCTGCCGCTGGGACTTGCCAATCAGATGACCCCTCAACATCTTCCACACTGGCCGCCCCGGATATCAAAACACCCACAGAGAACAACGCCCGACCAGAGATTCCGGTGAACATTCTCAATAGAAAAAGTCGTCCAAATTGGCACACCTTCCGGTGTTCCTATCTTAACTTCAAAAGACGGCGCCACTGTTGTGTCTGTAATGTTCCCAGGCACAGTGCAGAAACACGTTTTCAGGAGATATTGTCACAGGCTAGGCAGAACTCAACACCAAATACTGATCCGACCTTTCATTGCATTATTCAACTTTGATACACATTTGCTTCAATTTCCTCATGGATTTTATAATTATTTTCAGAATGATCGGTACCGCCCTCTTCCTACCTATTTTTGGTCGCCAACTTCGTTATGCAATCTTGGAGTATTTATCCTAGAATAAATGCCCATAGTGTAGCAGATCCGCAACACATCTTTTTCGCAGGGTTGGCTGACATTGGCTGGGCTGAAAGATGCAGGCCGTTTCATCAGTGAGATGCAAGAGCAACGACCTCCACTTGCGGATTCAAAGCAGCACACACCTTCGAATGGAACAAAAATCCGACTGCTGATGCCCGGTGTAGCAGATCTGCAACACATCTTCATTCCCGTCCTGCCCAATGTAGCATCGTTGCAGATATCAGCCAGTTGGGTGGTCACGGGGATTCTGCCAACGGGTTTCTTCTCTGCAATATTCACTCTCTGAGAGAGGAATCTTAGATTCTACACTGCACAGTCTGAGCCACCTATCACCTGATTTATAAACTGGAGTTGCAACCTTGAAACACAGATGGCAGGAGACGTACCTTGGATTTTTTTTGTCGATTGATGCAGCAGACATGCGTTGTTTATGAGCTACACTGGGCATTTGTGGCTAACCTTGCCTGCTTTTTCACCAGAACAGAAAAAAAAATTATGTCGCATAACAGCTCAGCTGGGCAATAGAATAAGGATTGGACAATTTGATCGTCTGCATTTCCCTGCACCCTGTAGTTTGCCTGTTTGCAAGTCGCCAAGGTTAAATAATAAAAACTGCCCCTTAACGAGAGACAATTGTAACGTATATCCGTACAGCGGTATAGCTACTAACAACCTAGACAGTGCCGCAAATCGTACCCCTTTCCATAACGAAGTACGTTTTGCCTTTCTGACAGGTCCTGCAATTCCACCATCCTGCACTTGGAATTAAAGCTTCAAGTATCTCTATGTTGCGCAAGGTCAGAAAATTAAAAAAGGAGTCGGAAAGAATGGCGGACTGGTTTTGCATTTTTCAAAAAATAGAAAAATAAAGTAAAATAAAACAAAAAATAAAAAAATTATGACAATAAAAACAAAATGACAATATCTGGGTGAAAGATGATTCATTGGGTGCGAAGGATCACGAGTGAATAACCTGCGTTTTCAGTAGTTCCATAACTTTTATTCCTTTCCGCCATTGAAGCAGTGATCTCAGGCGCTCGTTAAAGGAGAGGGAGTTCTTAATCCTTACCTCCAAAATAGCCTAAGAAGCGCCAATACATCAGTTGCACAATCATCGAATGTTTCCTTATTCATCCAATGTTTATGTGGGTGTAGTGCGACGGAGACTCATCTCGTATATGTGTTCTTCTAATTTAACTCTTGCTCGAAACACCTTTTTTAGATACTCTAATGCACAAAGAAGGAAAAAAGTACGAGAGACAGCGGCAATTTTTTTTTTAGTATGAGAGTTACCACCAATCACGGTTGTGGAACTCTAACTAGTTTAATTTCAACAGAATCCAGCTTTTGAAGAATCTCAATAATTGCCATTTTTGCATGTGTGGTAAAGTATATCAGTCACCACTACACTCCAGAATTGAATTGAATTGAATTTAATTTGTATATTTTTGGAGTCACCTCCTTTCAATATTTACAACACAAAAATGGTTAATTATGCAGCAAATAAACAATTACAAAAGGGAAGAACACATTTGCGACCAGGATAATGCATACGAATGCATACAAATATGTCGCAACAAGGCTATCTACATAACAAAGATAGAAGGCATTAGCGAACATGGGCTTGATGCTTCAGCCGTTACCTATCGACGGACCTCTCAGTTGAGTGGCAATAATTTCCTGGGATTGTTCACTTCAATTGGTACGGAGCCGACCCTGCAGGAGCGTTATACTCAAAGGCTGTTCAATAACTCGCCCTGGCAGGGAGTTCAACTCCGGAATCGTTCTACCCAAAATGAGTACATTCCGATGTCTCTCCTAAAGGTCTGAGATCGAAGTTTGTAGTCGTGATCCCTATGTGAGCAGAAGGTCAGCAGGTCCAAGGACTTTAGAAAGCGCCCCAACCCCCAATGTTTCCAAGGACCAGGAACAGGCACGTAAGTCGTGCCAATCGCATTCGCGATTGTAGCGATTCCACGCCGAGTGAGACTAACATGCTGGTTACATTGCTACGGCGCCTGTAATCGCCAACGACAAAGCGAGCTGCCCTGCGCTAAACTTTTTCAAGTGCAGAAATCTGGCATTAACGCCATGGGTCCCATGCTGGAACGGCATAGGCTATTCCAAAACAGGGCGCACAAGACTGAAATAGTCTAGCTCTCTTATCTTTGTGGGGCACTTTCTGTAATTACGTTTTACAAAATATAGTGCTCTAATTGCCGTGCAAGTAACCATGCTTATATGGCTGGACCAGTAAAGATTATTTGTAAATATCACCCCAAGGTATGTAATCTGTCTGTGGGAGGAGTGCACAATTGTTAAGAACATATAGTTAAACACAAAACGATCTTTCTTATTACAAAAATTGATTAAATTGCATTTATCTACATCCATGGCCACAGCCGACCGATTACACCACTCTTGAATGAGGTCCAAGTCCTCTTGCAGCATCTCGCAGTCACCCAGGGCACGCACTTGATGATGCAATCATCAGCAAATAGCCGCATACGCGACTTAATGCCTCGCACAATATCATCAACGATGAAAAGCCGTGGTCCTATGATGCTGCCCTGCGGGGAACCCCTGATGTGATTGCAAGAAGACTTGATACGTGCTCCCCTATCCTGACACACTGAGAACGAGCAGAAAGATAGCCCTTTACCCAGTTAATGGTTGTCACGTCTGCCCCGAGAAGCTCTAACATTCCTACCAAGAGTCTGTGATTAATCACATCAAAAGCCTTGGAAAAATCTATAGCGAAGGCGTCAACCTGGAGGCTGTGGTCAAGCGACTTTGCCAGGTCCTGTGTAAACCCAGTTAGCTGAGTAACATATGAGAAACCTGGCCGAAAACCGTGCTGAACGTCAGAGACCAGGGAGTACACCGAATAAAATTTTGTGGGGGCACCTGTACTTCCATCTAGTTTGATGCACACGTTTATTGCAGCAGTTGGAGTCTGTTGCTGACTTGAATTATAGCCAAGCTATAAAATTGCTGATGTCAGCACCGAACCAGAAATAAACTTGGTGTGTAGGCCTATTGCAAGGCGAATTTCGAAACGTGCTTGCGCATTTGATTCCAGCCGGTTGCGCAGATCTGGTTCCCGGTACCCACATGACAGCTCGATTTTCATCATTCCGGAGGCTACCAAAAAATTGGAATGTGTTCATTTTTAAAAATTTTCACTTTTAAAAAAATCATTCCTCATCAAAATGGTGGGTCGGAGTAAATTGTGGTCACTCACTCATTGTTTTGTTAATTATGGCCACGGGTTTCTTGCGCATATTTTGAAACAGACGGACAGTAGGCACACGGCTGAAGAATTTTCGCGAAAAGACGATATGTGAAACGGAATATGAGATTTCATAAGGCGCATTCTTGCTCACGCCTGAGCGATTCGATACGTGCTTTCTGATTCTGCGTCACTGGTAATTCTTTACCTACTCATCATTTGTGTTTATCTTGTCAAGTTTCACACATTTGCTAGGTGAATCTTTCACTGGAGTTGAAAAACATGTTTTCGCATGCTGTCGTTTTTCAAATTTCTAAAATATCTTGATGAAACTTTCCCTGGAGTGGCACAATATTGCTCAATATGTTTTCACATGTTCTCAGTTTTGTTACATTTCCCATCTCTTGATGACAGATTGCTTGTCAGCAAGTATATGTTAGTTGAGCCCTCACAAAACGTTTCAACCTTTATGTCATTAGGAATATGGCGATATCTTTTAAGGCGTAACAGATTTTAATTTTATTTAGTTTCGTACAGAAAGATCATATGCGCGATACCAGATTCAACAACAGACAGTTCCAAGAACCGACGTGGAGGACGTTGTAAAACCAAATGTTGAAAAATCCATCCAAGGTCGGGCAAACAAATTTGTTGGAGTATTCGGTCCTTGTTTTGATTCAAAATCGCATTTTTGCGAAGGGGACTGACACTGACATTGCAAACGCACGATCTCTCAGTCCAGATGAGATGAGTTCTTGAATTTGGAGCCTTTATAGGGTGCTCGTTGATTCTGTCTTCGGATCTTTGGGATTGAGAAATCAAACTATGTCTGTTTTGAAGTGTGTAAGGAAATTTCTTTTGATATGAGGGAAGGTGTGTGTGTTAACGCGGCTCCGTCATCTCAAATGCCACCGTGAAATATTCTCACGAACATTGTTTAAAAAAACTACAGCCTCCGGTAGTGTTGACGTTTTGTGGAAAGTGAAAAACTGTAGGCCAAATGGATAGGCGTACACACCTTCCGAATTCGGTTGGAAAGACCCTGAGAGCAATGGAGACTCAAATAAGAGACTGATCCCCAAAGAAATACCCAAACCATTGAGAGAGGAACAAAGAGGACTCGAGCTCGTCAGCCGTTTACAAATAAAATCGGGGCAACATGGTTGGAACGAGTCAGATCCAACCAATGAGAAGCACAATTTTGAAATCCTGCCAACTTACAAGTTATGATAGCGTTGGCGGCTGAAAAAATCTGTTTTGGTGGTTATTTCCATTGTGCTTATGAAAAACATCTGTTTTAAGGCCTGCTTCCATTGTGCTTGTTTCTGATTGGCAGCGAGCGATAGGGTTTTTTCGCAAACCCGCGCATGCTTTTTGAAGCACTTCGTAAAGAACTTACTCCGTGAAGCACCATTAAAGTACCTACATAACCTGTGAATTCCTGACGGAAACATCCAGTTCTAACTGCTGCAGCCTCCGTGACGTTTAACGAGTAAAATCAAACCATGAACGCTTTGCAGCTATTGAAGCTGGTGACTGTACTTTTGGCAGCTCTTGTAAGTTTTGCTTGTTTTTTGCCAAAAATAACCCAAAGGTTCGCATTATAATTTGGTTGTTTTTAAAAGTGCAATTAAAAATACAAAGTGCTCTTGTTTCTACACAGAAAGAAATCATAAAGCGCTCACAACTAATTTTATGGGGTTGAGTCAAAAATGGATGCTGCAACTGTTTTTGCAGTTGAATTTACCAGAAAATAATTCAGACCGTTGATTTCTGTCTGTTGTGACAACAGACAAAGTTTGCCGTGCAAAATTTGATCCAGTAAAAAACAAAAGTTCGTTCCTTTGTCATTTCTATATTGAGACGTCGCCGAAATCAGAAGGGCTGCACAGCTGACATCCGACACGGGTGAATTGACCGCAGTCCGTAGTTGAGATTCTGCTGCGTTGCGCTTGATTTCTTCTGTGGTTTTCATTCGTCCAACAATAAGGTATGTGTACGCGTTCCTTTTCCACATCAGGTTGAGTGAGAGAGCGGAAGACAGAGTCTTGTCACAGCTGATCGACTTACGACGCATGCCTTGACTCCGTGTTGGTTTCGGACAGGGGCGCCGATCATGAGGAGATTGGGGGATGCATCCCCCCAATACTGGAAAGGGTGATTTTCTGGGGGGGTTGATGCCCTTGCCTCAACCCCCGTTAAAATACCCTTTGTTGAATACCTAATTATCCCCACGATGCCCTCAATTGGCCCCAATTTTGTCAATCGGTATATTTCTCCAATTTTTGTGTGATGTTCCACCAGTTGGAAGTTGGGATTTGCAATGAAGAAACGCGCAATTGAATGCGCCAGATTTTGTTTCAAAAAGTCCGCATTCTGAGCACCTCATGAGGTTCCATTTTTTCAAAAAATTTTCCCCCTTCCGGGAGGGGGGCACCCCGTCCCCGAACCCCACCCCCGGCGTTCGACGGGAACGTTAGGAGAATAGGTTAGATTAAATTAGGTTAGTAAGGTTAGGTTCAGGTTAGGTGGTGTTAGGTTAGGTTAGGTTAGCTCGGTTCAACTGTGATTTCCCTGGGCTCAAGGGATGAGTGGAGAAAAAATAAAGGCACGTTATGAGAACTCTGTACCACGCGACATTTTCGGGTGGTACAGGGCACTTTATCACCTTGTACTACCCGAAAAATAGACACCAGGTGTATCAGGCAAATACTCTATTTTTGGCCCTGCAAATACTCATCAGATACCGCAAAAATGGACGTACTTTTGGCCAGTGGGGCAACTTTGGGCCAGTTGTTACGTATTGTCTTCTATGATATATAGCCTCTCCGATAATGCAGATTTCCAAGTTCCCTCAATGTCAGGCTTTAATGAGCAAATATCCGTCGCCTAATTTGCAGGAAGAAAGCCATTTGAGACGAAAAATGCAACTACACCACCACGACAGTTTAAGGCAATTAAATCTCTATACGTTTTGTGATATGATGATCACAGGAAGAGAAAAGAACATGCGCTGTTCTTATCGCTTCCTGTGATCATCATGTCGCAGAACTTATTCAGGTTTCATTGCCAATACATTTCACTGAGTTGTGAAATGACGCATGAGAATTGAATTCCTTGTTGAATCGCTATGTCATGTGTCACGTTAATTTTTGGCACCTATCATGCACCATAAAAGCCTTTTCATTTCCTCTGCAAAATGTGGCAAAAGAGTGTCGCCAATAGTGGCAGTGGCATCAGGAGTCATCACCTCACAATTTTGGATCCCGACTGCTTCTCCCGCGGCAGTGATGACATAATATGACAGTTTGGGTGCAAAGAGCAGACGGAACAGAAACTGCAGTTAGGATGGCATACTTTTTTGGCTGAAAACTTCCAACAGATATTTATGGAAACCAAATCGTCACTATCGGAAATTGCTAACCGTTTTCATCGCACCAAATTTGACATGAATCACTCTCCTGACCACTTACTCGTACATCATATCTTCCACACATGGAACGTTTTTCATTTGATTATTTTGCTAACCTTTCAGGTTATATAGTTTTTACAATTGTACTGGAAATCACCTCCAAAGTTACTTCATTGCAAAAGACAAAACCATGCATGGCTTCCCTGGAAGCGAACCTTTTAATCTTGTTTCATTTGGAAAGGCTAAAAACGTTATACACAGGAGGTATTGCGTTGTAATACTTTCTTCATATTTGCGTAGGTTTCTTGCAGCGCCTTCTCAATTCGAGGATTGGACACGTCTGACGCTGTTGTTGACGATGCCATCATTCTCCTCAAGCGTGAGGCTAAGAATCCGGAAGGGAGCATTTCCAATGAGGCTGTGAAAGTAGTGGATATTTCTGACAAAACCAACCACGCCCAGGTCAACTCGGAGATCCAGGAGAGATAAGCCAGCGAAAATAAAAACGTGCTGCAGTCACTCTTCGACAAGTTAGTTCCAATATTCTACAGTGTGAACAGTGCCACTCCGAACAAAGAAGTTCAGAAAAGAAGCACTCCGGAAGGTCTGCTCGGATTCAAACATCACTTCAGCAGAAGTTATATCGAAGAGCTGGATAAAGAAATCAAAAAGGTCACGAAATTCGATACGAGGTCCGCAAAAGAATCCAAAGAAGACAACAGCCTATTGAAAACCGCAATGGACATGACCTGTAATCCTGCTGAAAACATACCTGAAGAAAAGAAAGAGAAACTCGAGAAACTTTGCAATGATCTGAAAGCGAAACTGGGGCTATGGTTAGTTGTACAGCTGGATCGCAATTTTATTAATTGTTTGGGTAATTATTTGCCGAGCCAAAGCATTTTTCACGTTCCCCTCAGTTGATTTTGGTTATAGTTGGTTTTAAAGGATTCTAACGGGGGTGTGAATGTGAATTTTTGAATTTGGCGTTAAGGATAAACTTATGCAAATTTTCTCATTTGACTTGTTGAGCAAAAAAAGGCAAAATTCGTTTTATATAGTTCAAGTTGTCAATTATTTAACTCAGGGACACGAGCTCAATTCAATATTCTTCCCGGCATGTTCATTTTGTTCGAGGGTGCTCCAAGCTCATTCAGGCCCTTGCTTGTCTTTTACTCATCTCAGGCAGAAGCTCGAGACTAAGTTATTGCGCTCTGTCCCTGCATATGCAGTCAGTCTGACAGCTGCATCACACTTGCTCAGACCCACCGACAAGAAACCAAATATACCAGTCAGAGCTGCGGCCTTATTAGCAGCAAACATCGTTGCTCGGGGCTTGGTCAAATCAGGTGGATTTTCGGTCGACAGCCGGAAGGAGTGAATCCTCCATGTTTTTTTTGTGCTATAGATACATGTACTAAGAACATGTATCTATAGTACAAATAATATACTAAGAACATGCCAGTCAACAGAGGCACAAATATTTATGTCGGGAACCTGTATCCGTTGTACCCTATCCTCTCCTTGTCCATCGTTCACTTAATCATACACATCGTCATTCTCCGATAGAAATCCAATTTTTGGACATATTGCAATGCCATGATATTCAAGCTACACCTTGCGTTTCTGCGACACTTTAAAAAATTGAAGAAAAATATTCGCTATATTTCTTTAGGTTGTAATAATATCTTTTGGTAAAATGAGATTTTTCTGAAAGCACTGTTCCTGTATCTGAAAGGATGTCAAACAAAACATAGCGTAAGATTGTGGCAGGTCAATCTACGCTCTATCCGTGGTTTTCGGCACTTCTGGTATCAAAAGTGTTATTGTTTTCACGCTTCTGCTTTCAGAATCTCATCTTTGGTGAATTTCCCTCTCGATAAAACGACAAAGAAAGATTGTGAACGTCAAATTTCTGCTGCAGCTTTTCTGATTTCTTTTTCATCTTCATCAAGTTTCACATATTTGGTGTTCTTTAGAGTTGCCATAACTATTTCTCAATGGCGTGGCAAATCGATATGTGTCCAATTTTCTCCTATCGGCTATTTTAATCGTGGGGGTAGCTCTATTTATCCGTACTCGAAGAAATTCCTACATTGCCTTCCAAAATCCTGAAAAAATAAAAAAAACATCAAATTTTTTGGAATCTATTTATTGACATATGTTATTGTTTTAATTTTTAGCAGAAAATGCGCCATCAGCGTTGTCTACAAAAAAAAAAAAAACAGAAAAATGATGTTTTCGAAACACGACGAAGCAAAGTAATTGAAGGAACACAATTGTCAAAACGGTCGGGCCTGTCGCAATGAAATGTTGCATACATATTTTGATGAACAATCCCGGCAAACAAGGAGACCTGCTGGGGAAAATAATGGCACTCTCCCGGACTGCTTTTCGCCAGCCCCGTGGATTTCCTAGGGTGGTCCTTAAAAGGACCAAATGTCCTACCTGGGGACACCGCTTTTTGGAATACCCGCAAATGCCGTCCCCTGGACGTCTTTCTGTAACGTAATTTGGTTGGAATGGGGACAGTCAAAAATGATACCCACGGAGTCTCCTCGTGGTCCTCCACATAACACTCATGGTATTCTTTGTCCAGTCCCGATATCTGCTTCTCTCTTTTTTTGTTCATGTACTCGTATATTGCTTGCTCTCACCGGGTGGATAAAAAAGTCAGCTCTTCTGGATATGGGGGACGAGTTTTGTTTCGCAGGTGAAGTGCGAGAGGAGTTGATGCCCCGGAAAAACAATCCCAATGGTGCAGATTTTTGCTTCTGTCCCACTGTAACAGAAAACAGCGGGGTTGGCGGCAAAATCTGCTCCTCTGAGAAATATTTATTCCGGACTTAAGTCCTCTCATGATTGGAGTGATAAGGGCGATGTGACCTCCGGTCAAGGCTTCGTTTATATTTGGCTGATACGCTCGGTCTTCAACTTTATTTTTACGACAAATTTGGTTACTATAGGCACTACTGAGCCGTCCGACATATGTCACACAGATAATGCTCCGCCCATAAGCTGCTGGTCGTTCAGGCCGGAGAGTCGAGTGAAAAAATAAAAATTAGTGGTGACTTTGAATTTTAGCATGTGGAGCCATCTATAGGAATAAAAATAAGTGCAAAACGGGGACCGAACGGGGACTGTTTGGGGACGCCCACAGACAGTCCCCGGATTTGCCGAAAACACAACCAAGGTGACCAGTCGGGGACCGATTGGGGACGACATTTTGCAAACAAAAACATTTTTGGAAGTCCATCTGGGGACCACTTTTCGGCTGTTACCTTTAGAAACCGTTTTTTCAAGGACCACGGGGACTACCCGGCGACCGCGGGGTGACGTCTGCTTTGGTCTTGAAATTTCGGAGACTACGGGTCTTGTTTTTGGCAGAAAATGGGAAAAACGGGGAGTAAAATTGTTTGATGGGTGTACAAGTTAAGTTAATTGGACAATGAAATTAATTGCGTATTTCCAAAGATACGTAGCTTCAAATTTTTCAGTGCTCAACGGAACACATTTAAATGGTAAAATTCTCAAGAATCCTGCGTAAAGTTTGGCATTTACTGAAAAATCTCCTTTCTGAACTTCAGGGTAACGTTTGAAAAAAAAAGTTTCGCAGAGTGGTTTACTTCACAAAAAAAAAAACTGCAACTTTTTCTTGAAATTGCACCACCGATACGTAATAACATCTCATTTTGATTTTGCAAGCACAACTTAATGGATGAGATGTTTGAACGCTTTTTCAATGTCCGAAATTTTGAATATACCAGCAGCCGACACAACGCAACTGCCACAGTTTTTGTTCAGTCCAGTTTTGGGGGGAAGACTGCCGACGATCTGTTCAGTTTGAAGACTTTATGGTCATTGGCTCTGCAGATGAGGTAGGTATGGTGGATTCCGCAAAACGCCTTGAAGGCGCTTGACGGAATCAAGTTTCTCGCACAAGGCGTAATTGATGGTGTGTGGGTGAGCGTTGGTTTTGAACTGAGGAAGGCGGGAAGTGAGATTGAACATTTGTGTATGTTTTATGGCTGCTGCAAACGGATCGCTTGTTTTCGAAACCTAACGAAATCGCAGGTGCACTGACGTCATTTTTTATTGCAGACGCTCTTCAAGCACATTTAATCAAATGCAGAATCGAAAGCGAGTTTCGGCAGCTGCATCGGTGGTCTAGTGATCAAGGCATTGGACTGCTAATCCGACGCATGGGGATTGATTCCAGTTGGTATCAGATTTTTTTCTCAGATTTTTGCGGCTGGGGGACTTTGCATTTTTGTTGCTGGGAGGACACCAGGCGTTGGGCGGAAATCCAGAGTGGGTCAAGGTGGGGTAGGAAAGGTTAGGTCAGGTTAGTTAGCTTTAAAATTTTTCGTTAGTAGTCCATAAATGAGGTTTTTGTTGCAATGACGTCAGTGCAACCTGCGATTTCGGTAGGTTTCGAAAATACGCAAGCGGATCAGGTTCTTGTTGCTAAAAGGCGTTTCCAATTGTGCAGCGATCGAGTAAGAAATGTGTCTGCTTGACAGAAACGTTTGACTGCATTGAGCGAAGTCGAAAGGACACTTCTTTCAGTTGAGTCATGCATAAATGGAATTAAAATGGAATTTCCCCACGAACTTTAATTTGTCCACTGTTAACAGCATTTC
>JASGXE010010295.1:0-18208 GCA_030068105.1 Sinentomon sp. SZTP_YWyxl | reverse complement strand
TCCTTTGGCTTGCAAGTAATTTTGTTCTTCTATTTTTCGATACCCCTTGCAAACTTTCTATGTGATGCGCAAAATTAAAACTCACATTTGGAACATTTAATTTCAGACCATGTCCTTGAAAAATCTGAAAAATTCATGTAGGTATCCTGGAATTTTGAAAACGAACTCAGTTGAACCTCAGTCTCTTCCAGTTTTTTTGGGTTTTGGTGTTTTATTTATAGTTGCTGCTCCTGGATTCAATTAATGCTTGTTATGTCTGTCCTTAATTTGTAGTGGGTTCCAGAAATCACTCATCATTGCCAGAAGACGCCATTTCTGCTAGTTGGTACTCAAATTGATTTGAGAGACGATACGTCGACGCTTGAAAAGCTGGCCAAAAACAAGCAGAAGCCAATTCCATTGGAACAGGGAGAGAAACTGGCCAAGGAACTGAAAGCGGTGAAATATGTTGAATGTTCTGCGTTGACCCAGGTTTGATTTTCGATCTGATTTCAATGCTTTTCCAATTTCTCACGCAGTTGTCTGAGGTCTGGGCTCATCCTTCAAAGGTGAATATCTAAAACGTAACATAACTTTGAGGACTTTCTGCACAAAATTTCCGGCAACATTGCTGTGCATCATCCATTTTGACGCATTCTTTTGCAAAACATGAAAATGCTTCAATTTCGCGTTCTCTCCCCAAACATGAGTCATAAAAGCCTTTGTGCAACTCTTCTACAGATTGAAGGGATGTTACAACCGAAAAAATTGCACAATCATTGCAAATACAGCGTGTCCCAAACCATTTTGCCAAAATTTGTGATGTTCCTGATAGCACGCCAAGTCGAAATTAATCAGCAAAATAATTTGCTCCGGGCCCCCATTTTTGGGTGGTCTTTTCTCTGAAATCGGGGATGGGAGCGCATTTTGTCACTGAATGTTTTCTCTTCAGTTTACCTTGGGGAGAACGTTCACCAAAATTCAGATCTCAACAACAATTAAATCAACCATCACATGCACCCAAAAAATGGCTCACATTGGGAAGTTTTGGGAGGTATATCTCCAAACTGGGGGGTCGGAGAAAATTATGTCACTCTCCAAGTTTGATTCATATGGATATAAGGAACATGTCCAATAAGTTGTTCCCAGTAATTTAGGACCTCCGTGTAAGTGTAGCTGCTGATTACACAGGGATGCCAACACATTGAAATTTGAACTGAAGCAAAAGGCAACCAGTATTGAGAAATCCCAGATAGATCAATCCATTTTCTAAGAGTAGGTAGTTGGTCAGCTTGCCCACAGCACTCTGTCAATTTCACACAGAACACTTAAAAAGCAACAGACGCGGACACTTTACATGTGGTGTGAACTGTCTTAAACAGAATGGAACAATGCCGCCTTATAAGACAGAGGCCAGCCTGGTGGGAAAATCCACGCGTGGTGCCCTGCAAAAATTGATCATCTCAGAAGCGGTAGGAGCAAAAGCACAGAATATGTTGGTTCCTACAACATTGCAAAAGTATAGACTGTTTTAGTTTAATATAACATTAATTTTCATGGACTACCTGCCCTGGACTGCAAGAGGGATAACATAGATAAATGTGTTGACAATGACTGGAGATTGTTTTCCCTCACTCGTCCCTGGGTCGCAAGGGCAGGTGGAGTATGCAATCAGCCAGACCACCCATCTGTCTTGTTTTGTCAGCTATTTTGATTTGAAATTGAGAGGGTCACCCACCACTCACCATCAGGAATGCAGGCTGTAAGCCAGCTGATAATTTTCAGTACAGATGAAACTTATCGAAGTCTAGGTGAAAAATGGGGTGAAAAAGAGTTGGGTTGATGTTTGTCCTGTTCACTGTCGATAGAAGGGTTCTGTAGCTAGTCATCGACAGAAACGCTGCATGATCTCACCACCTCTCATTTTACAGAAAGGATTGAAGAATGTTTTCGACGAAGCCATTCTTGCAGCCCTGGAACCACATGAACCTGTCAAGAAGAAGAAGTGTTTCATTCTTTGAACATGTTATCTGATCGTTCGGACAACAATGTGATCATGGAATTGCAACAGCCTATTTATAATTAATACAATCAATCAGGCAACCTATGCTTCGTTCTGGTAAGTGTGAGTATTCGGATGAGCGAGGGTCAGTCCAGAAGTGGAGGTGTGCGAGGGTCAGTCCAGAGGTGCAGGCGTGCGAGGGGTCAGTCCTTGCAGGTGCGAAGGTAGTTCAGAATTGTTATGGTTACACTTTTTGAAGTCCAATTAAAATCAGCTCCTTTGTCACCAAGTCCATGACTCCACGTGTAGCGCGGCTTTCCACTTCATAGAGAATAGACAACCATGTGGATTGGCCTCGCAAGTCCAGAGCGCCACTTTGGATGCTCTAAACTTATTACTTTGCTGCATCTTTGGTCTTTGTGTCTCTAATGGCACAGCACCAATGGGTGCGCTCTGGTCTTGGTGCCACTGCCTTTGCAATGCATCTGATTTTTGCAGTGCATCCATGTGAATGCCAACGTATGGTGTTCTGGACTGGAAGGGGTTAACCTTTTCGAGCTGATGGGGTACCTACAGGGGTTTGATCGACAGTGAAATTTGTTTACGAATGTCATTGGCCCACTCCCCACCCAATTTGATTTTGTAGGGAGTTCGATAATTTTAATTGATGTTGACCAAAATATTAATTGCGCCACGAAGTGACACAACTGCTATGTTTCGCCCCCTTGAATGCAAGGCTTCAAGCACATATTGGACACATTGGGTCACTGTTGAACCAAGATCACTCACGCAGTAACCCAAGAATGTTCATCCAATTTGTGGTTGACAAAGCCTCATGTTAGAGAGGTCGAAATGTTGCAGTTGTATAAATTTTGCTAACAGTCCCTTTCGTTTCCTTCAACACTCTGAATGGGCTAATGGAGCAGCCCCTGCATCAGAATTCAACGACATCCGGCAATGTTGGGCACCAACAACTTGTCATACGTGCAGTTCCGGATGCAAAAATATACGCCGTTATCTGGCAACGATGGAAGCGGACCACGAATAGATTGGCTTCGAAGCAGAAACCGATCACGGATGGTTAGCAAGTGGAATGAACAATCACAGCAAGGGAATACGGCTTTGTATGAATGCCATGGATTCTTGAAATGTGGAGTCCATGCATGTGTGGCATGCTATAACAGGCATGCGATCATCATGTGCTTCTGTCAGTGAAGTATCCAGACTTGGTTCGCACGCCCTCCTACCACTAACTGATCAGGATATGATATCAGTAGGAGCAGGGCTGCAAAAAGTTGCAAAAGCCCTGGAGCACAGATTTTGGAGCCTGTTCAAATTTTGGCCTTTTTTGCTCGCCAGCCCGTTTCGATCCCGGTCGCAAATTCAAAAGGTTTGTTCCGCTCGCGAATCTTCACCTCTTTCGATCTCGGTCGAAAGTTGTAGAGCTTTTATTTTTATTTTTGCTCCCCGACCCATTTCGATTCCGGTCGGCCTGCAACGGTCCCGGGGAGCATTGCTCCCGACTAATGCTCCCGACTTTTTGCAGCCCTGAGTAGGAGGATCGCCACCCTCTGCAAGCCGAGCTTTACATATTACCTGTTACTGATTTTTATCATGGTGATTGTCAACCAGACCAAGTGCCAGCAATGTTTGACTTCATCAGCCTGACTACTCCACCTCACATCGAGACATCGCATCTACCTCTGAGAGAATGAGTGTGGGCAATCCCATCTCCTATTGTAGGCCAAAACCCATCTCTTTCTGTTGGTCAATTACGGTTACCCACCACAATCAAATTGATTTGAAGCAATGTATGCCTCCGTCAAGTATTCATGCTTGTTTCACATGGCCTCCCTATGACTGATCTTCAGGAGATGGGTCAGTGGGGGCAGCCAATTAGATGGAAGCCCATTCAAGCTGAAAAGCTGATGGAAGTCTCAATAATTGCTTGCATTTTCTGGCTGCCAATCTAGAACCTTGTTGCTAAATTTCAGTGTTTGTTGGTGTCCCACCCACCTTTTCATTCATTCTTTTTGTCGTTGCCATCGGTCGTTAAACTGAAAGTTACGCTTCAATTTTCTCCCTTTTTGTTGCTTGACATTTCAGATCCAGAATGCTGATTCACATCGTCACAATCCTGGAGGATTGCTGGTTTCATCTTCCTGTCACAGCAAATCTTGAAAAACAGAAACAGATAGAGTAACAATTTGAGAATTTTCGTTTTGTATATTCCGTGGAGCTTTGTGCTTCTCCAAATCAATTGATGGTGTACCCAGGGCCACCTTTACCACGGGGCGTAGTGGGGCGAACGCCCCAGGGCCCAGGGTACAAAGGGGCCCCGAAGGGGCCCAAAATATTTAAAATGTTTAAAAGTTGAAACATTTGAAATAAAATATTTCAAACAAAATGTTAAAAATATTTGAAATTTTAATGGGAAATTCCATCATTTTTAACGAATTTACATGAACACGTGTAAATATACCAACACCAGAACTGGTGGCAGCACAGCACTTATGTTCTTTATTTTCGTTTTGATTTGGAGACTTCGTTGCATCTTGCTTGACTTTCACCACTCCAACTTGATCTAGGTCGGATCTGTAGTAATTCCTTGAGGCATGCACATTGCAAATCACACAGAGAGCAGCCCATAATCACAGCCCCGTTTAAAGACAGTTTGGAACTGTAATTTTGGAACACGAAAGGGGCAGAGAATAAACGAGGTCAAGTGAAAGGTACCTCAACCTCTAGCGTGATGCCGTAATCGAGCCCGTCGACAGCATTATTATTTCGACGCCGATTGAAATTGAAAATAAAGGGAAACGGGCCGCCATCCATATATGGAGGAGATTCTGAGGCCGCGGTTTTGGTGACTGTTTTTCTCGCGGTCAAAAACCTGTGGCTGCTTGCAGGGTGGTTTCCTCAACTTTTTTCATCCCCGCAATTTTACACCTTTTTTGAAACGTCGCAAACAAAACCTTGCAATTTAAATGCGTATACGTAAGAGACTGCAAGGTTGAAGGCAATATTCTCGGACCCCTTTGCCCGTTGGCAATTTTCGAACGCAGAAATTTGATGGCGCATTTTCCAGAGATGCTCCAACTCTGTTGTGAGCGAGGTAAACTTCGGACGACCACAAAACAGGATAGAATGTCTGGCTTGCTCTGTTGACAATTATTGTTAAATATGGACACAATTTGGATGACATTGATTTCAATGACATCTTTGATTATTTTCGATGTGAAATGTCGAAACCATTTTTGAAATTTGTGATTTTGCCTTTCTATGTGCATTTTGTTGACAAGTCGTTTGATTTTGGATGTCAATTTTTGAATGTTAATTTTTTCGGTTTTACCTTTGATTAGCCAAACTTTAATTTTCGAAGTCTGCACTTTGGCAGTTTTGTTGAATCGAAATCGTCAAGAAATGCACATTTCCAGGTGTTCAAATTTTCTTTTCGGGGCCCATTTCATGGCAAAGCCCCAGGGCCCGTGTACCCCAAAAGATGGCCCTGGGTGTACCCCTTCCTCTCAAAAAATTACGTCAACTAATCCGCTGTAATTTTACACTTTTGTAACAATAGTCACACATGCCACTACCACCTATTGTTCTGCATCAAATCAATGTCTGTCGGAAATTTTGCCTTTTGCCAGCGTACATATGTTTGAGTGCTGGAGTTTAACTCACTCTATAACAGTTATTATGCGACTGTTTTTTATGAAATCCAAATGATGTGTATGTGTTCTCGATGGCCTCACAATTTTACATGGCATCTTGTGTCTCTACTCTCTCTCTTTCTCTTTGCCTTGGGTGTTATGGTTAAAATTTGCTCTGCTTCTTCTGTGTTTTGGAGATGATCGTTCCGAGATGGAGGACGGCTGATGTTTTTGTACACTGGATTTGTAAATTATATTTTGTATAATGGTAGTGACTAGATTAGATAATGTTCCCAGCTGGTAGTTGATGGGATTCTGTCAACTGGCAGGCCTAGGTGTGTGGTTGTATCAGAGGAGGGATCGTAAGTGGGTGTGGTGCAAAGAAATGTCTTCTCTTGACTTAGGTTGGTCACTGATTGGTGGTGCAGTAATATTCCATCACTTTTATTTTGTTCTATTGTTAATTTTGGTAGGTATTGTTCCTCTTGGCTATTGTTTTACTCACGGACAAGCTGGGCCACTGAGATAGATTACAAAGCCAGGGGGGCGGTGTTAGACCTTAAAAATTAAAAGACTAACGGCGCTATTCAGATCTCCTTATCAATTTGAGGCGTGACGTTTCGGGGGTGGTATCGCACCCTTGTTGACATTGGCGTCAAGTGCGTCGTTGAAGAACGATTGTTCGTCAACAAGGGTGCGATACCACCCCCGAAACGTCATGCCTCAAATTGATAAGGAGATCTGAATAGCGTCAAGTTAGTCTTTTACTTCCTGTGAAGATGCAATCTCCTGGTTTCCATGCCTTGCTGGAGTGTTGTGTTTAGTGAACTCTTTTGTTGCCGTGTCATCACCTGCACCTCCCAAGTGTTTCCCAAACTCATTTCTGGAGTGTTTTGTCTTCTGTGGCTGTTGCATCTTTGGCTACACTCGAGTGACCAAGGTGAATTGCCATAAATCATTTCAGTCTCTACTGTGTTGGCACCAAGACAAGATGGCCTCTTTTTCTGTGCTGATAAGTGCATGCACATCTTGATCATCCCTCTATATTCTTCCACCAATAGCCGTGTTGACCAGATCAGTTTTGGCAGCAGCGTTTGAGAAATTAGTTATCCAATTCACGGAGGTTGTCCTGTTTGGAGCACACCTACTTGTTTGTGTGTGAATATCCATTTCCGACATATCAGGCACCAAGGGTGTAACCTCCGGTACAATTAAACTTGGACAGAAAACTAACTGGATTGATTTCGACGTCCTCCTCAACAGCAACATAGCAAAGCAACAGTTGCTGATGAGGAGGATGCCGTTACAGACATCTAAATTGACCATGTTAGTTTTTTGTCTTGTTTCATTGTCCACGGGGTTACCATGACCACCAGCCTGTCTATTTCAATGCCCTCCGCAACCTTCCGAACAATTTTATCCGGTATCTGGAAGTTTTTTTTCTTCAAGAAATTGAACGATGTCTTTCTGAAACTGTTAATGCAGAACATTTGTGGATGAGCTTGAGAATGGGGTTTCACTTCTAGCTGTTTCAGTCTGCCATGTGGCTTTTTTTTTCAGGCTGCCACAATATGCAGCACAATATTCCTCGATCTGCTTGTCGCTTGGCTGAACTAACTGCAGTCCATCTCACTGCAGTCCTACACCACGGAAGTCCATCTCACTGCAGTCCCACACGACACTTAACATGTTGGCAAAGAGAAGTCACGTCTGGACTGTAATTGCATGTGTACCTGGTCATGTACTGAAGAGTGAATTATGCTGCCACACCTGAGATTAAAAATGAGAAAAAATGTGTGGGCAAAAGTGACTCTTGCAGACCAGCAGGGCTGATATTGCCGCCTTCCTGGCATTGCTTCCATTTTGGCACGTCTATCACTCGAAGGAAAATACTTTGCATCGCAAACTGCAGGCTTGTTTAATGCCCATCCCCCATTTTTTTCTGTTGCCGTTTGCTTGTGTTCTGGAGTGGTCTTTATCTGGAGTAACTTATGCAACTTTCATTGGCAGCTCGGTCGGGGAAACTCGAATATCACTGGATTGATTTTTTTGTTGCGATGTTTTTGCTTGACGTTTCGTGGCTACCTATCTTATGAACACCAATGTCAGGTCAGAAGTTCGTGATGTTATCGACCATCTTAACACTGACTCTGATTTTGGTATTTTATCGAAAAGGGGGCGGGGCTGAAGAAATTAACAAAATTGTGAAACAGGCATTTTCGTTCAGTTTGGCTGTATCGTGGCATCGGAATTAACCTTCTGCCACCGGCGGAAAATGCGCAAATGAGGGAGGTGACAATGATCAGTTTTTGTCCCTGGCCCAAAAACCCGCCCATTTTTGGTCGAAATTGACGATTTTTTTCTTACGAAAAATGTAACTTTGACATTTGATCTGTAACCCTGTTGAAAAAAAAACAGAAATTCTCGTCCAAAGCACTAAAATTTTGAATTTAAAAATACCATTGCATTTTTCTAAATTTCACTCACCAGAATGATTTTGATTTTGTCGTTTCTCTTCCGGTAAACTCATTCCTTCTTCTGGTTCGATGGTGATCCCAATATGTACAAGTGGTCCAATATGTACAGGGAGTTGCCAATCTTAAATTTATTCAAGATTGGCAACCGTGTGAAAGACTGAAGCAGTCTTTGTTCACGCAAAGTCACTTTCCATCTCAAAAGATCCAAAAATAGGAGAAACGGTTAAAAAAGAAGGTATATTTCCATGTTGCCAAAAGCAATTTTCGTTGTGGAAAATTGTGGCAACACCCGTTAGCCTTTCGATCGAAGGCAGACTTTTTAAACATCATGCCCATCACTTCAAAAATCCCCTTGCGGGAGGCGATAATTTCCACCCTGAACGGACGAAAACTTTTGTGTCACAATGTTCAATCATCAGACACCAAATGCGACATCGCGGCCGAAAGAGGAGGAAAGCCAATTACAACACCACACACATCCCAATTGGATCAGAAACACTGAGCCAGCATCATTCCAAACCGGGCACAACGAATAATAAAAGTCATCCAACTTTGAATGCCATTATCTCCAAAACAATTCCTGCGAAAACAAAAGCGTCTGGTTATCCGTCTTCTTGAAGACGTAACCAAAATCCAACTTCGCATCTTTGTTGCCTGGTCCCTTTTCTCTTATGCAACCCCATCACCACCATGCCACCCATAGACACTCCAGTAGAACGGCCTGATGCATTGCAAATGCAGCAACCTTCCAGAAAACAAAAAATTGGCGGGAAAATATTGATTGAAAATTGTCAGCGAAGATTTTCGCCAACTGAGAAAACTCTGCAGAGTATCATCCGCTCCCGAATTCGCTTATGATGTGCCTATGCAAAGAAAAACTACAGGGTATTTCGGAATTTGTATTTTTTGGTGAGTATCCTCGCTACCCGTATGTATAACCCTCGAAAGCTTCCGGTATCCGGTCCTTGGAGAAAATCTGAGTATTCTCACTTCGCGGGAGCAGAAGGTTAATGTACTCATTCATATAAAAAATTGCGACTGTTCAGATTTTAGCAAAAAATCCACACTGGAGAAATTAAAGATCATATTTTCGCTCTTTTAAAACCGAGGTCAAAATCTGACAGCTCCAGAAATCTCTGTTGAAATCTGATACTTTTATTTCTGCCACCTGCATGAGGAGGCACGTTTAACGATTTCCACGCTGTTCGGTTTGATTGAGGCTTAAGATGCGAGACATCGCAGTGTCAACTTCGCAAATGGCCCCAGCCAGTCGGTTCTGATGATGGAAAGGTGATGGTCTCACGGCACGAGCCTGATTCTGCCAACATGAAGTGGAATTTGTCAAACTCGCCAGGTGAGAGAAATCTGCTCAAGATGAACTACCCTCGCAAGTTTTTACCCTTCTTTCTGTTGAGCTCGACAAATTCATCTTGTTGATGAACAGGGCGTTGCAATTAGGGCTCCACATTTCAGCCATTTTTTGAATTACCAACAACAGTGGTTGATGGTAAACCTTTCCCAAACTATACTCTGGCAATACGCCCAATGATGGGTGTAAAATTGGCCAACTCATACCTACGCCCGATGTAAAAGTATTGTGCAAATTTTTATTCACGCCCTGCTGCGTGTGCTGACGTATTTCGTAGAACGAACATCGTATGAGGCCATGTGGCATCCACTGCCAACAACTACTATTGCACCAAGGAACGAGGAAGGGTGTAAACTCGAGGGATTTTTTGCACTTAAGGTTGTTTAGCTTGTGTTATCTATCACCCATCCAATTTGTCTTTTTCTCCCCAAATTGTTTGCATCTTTTTCACATTCTGGTTTTACGTCACTGTTCCATGCTCGTCGTTATATTCTGCTCGTCGGTCGCTCACTCATTCGGTCGGTGAGAACGAACTCGAACTTTACATCGGAAGAACACCCCTTGTTGTCAGCGACGCTTTGACAATTAATTGTGTACAGATTGGTGTAATTTAATTTGCCATGTATGCCATAGGTGCATTACACTATTATTGATTATCAATAATTATCATTTGTAATATTACTCGTACCTAACTGTAATATCAATCCATCATTTTTGCAGTTATGCTGTGATGGGCTCTCTGCAAGAAAGGCTATAGTGCCGGCATCGTAATTCATGAAAACGGGTCGATATGGACTTTACTTCGTAAAATCAAAGTTGTTCTAGATCTTTTTTTTTTATTCGATTGATTTTTATTTGCTACTACTTTCTCCTGCATTATTTCTTGTGGGAGAGACGGTCAGAAGATCACAAATTTTGCAGAGAAGACGTTCCAAGATTGCCGTTGTACTTGAAAAGAGGGCTGGAGCTCAATTTCCCGTAGAGGGTTTCCGAAATGCTTCATTATTGTACAAAAATTGGTAACAGTTCGGAACACCAGCCGATATTGAACTGAACGAGTTATCACCATTGCTCTCTGATATAGCTAACTAAACCTAACCTAACCCAACCTAACCTGTCCTAACACACCTATCCTAACCCATCCTACCCTACCCACATTGTTCTCACTTCCTATCTCATTTTGGCCACTTGAGCGTGTGTGAAAACTCGTCCAGTTCAGCTTTTTTCAGATGTTGGCAGGTATTCCAAACTGCAACCCAAAAATTTATTGCCTTGTGAGTGAAATTTCCATCCTTACCTACTAGAGCTCAGATAGGGCGTGGGGTTCAAAATAGGGAAGAAAATTCCAGGTAACAAAATTCTGTTACCTGTAAATTTTTAATTGTTTTTTTTTTTTTTTTTTTTTTTAATTTAAAATTGTAACCTCTCAGCTAACAATTCAGGTGACAAAATACTCCTCTGCAAACACCCTTTGTGGTTGAATGCCAAAAATTACTGGAGAAATCCAAATGAGACCACCAATGTTTTGGAAGGAGTGCAGCAGAAAGCAATGCGACTGAGTACCTGATACCTCTAAAATCGTGTTTGTTGCTTAAGCTGTGTGAGGATATCGTTAAGTTGAATCCATTTTGGTCACGCTAGACTACTGTCCATCAGATTCAGGGTTGGACGGAACGGCACACTTTCTGCTAGAGTTCTTAAAATTCCTCTTTCAGCAAAGTCAAGAGGCAAGTGTCAAAAAATTAATCTTGTCAGGGTTCATTCCCACTTCCCAGGAGAACCTTCTAACCTGAAGAAACCTTTATTTCCAGAAATGGACCTTGAAATCTCGAAAGCTTAAATTCGATGATTTTTAGTGAAACACTTAAAAATTGTCATCTGTAGCATTCTGAGAGCCTGTTGCCTGTTCTTCTTGGATGGCTTAAGCCTATGAGGATACTCCATCTCCTGAACTCCCTGCCAGGAACTCAGTCCCTTGAGACTGAATTCCTGGCTTCTGAGTCCATTCTCAACCCTGCAGCGGGGTGCTACCGAAGGCCCCATTTTGTGGTCTACAGCCATGGGTGCCACTTTCTGTTGACCTAAGAATGCCGTGAAAACCAAATGAAAACTTTGAAAATGATTTTGCAAAATCGCTGAGAACTGGATATCTGACACGTGACATCTTTGTCAAAAATTATTGTGAAACACGTGCTTGCGTGAGTCTTGTCAATGAGGTTCACCTGTCACAACAAGGTCACTGAAGCCATTCTTGCAGCTTGCCTGTCACCATTGCGTTTTGTATTTTTCACTATTTATTACCTAAAGGCTTCTTTTATCGTTACTGATTTGATTTGATTTCTCATCAGATTTGTGTTTTGGATTTTTTTAGCCAGCCTCCTCAGTTGAGAGAGATCGGTTGTTCATTAAAATGTAACTCGACCTGATTTGATTCTTGTTTTATTCTTTGTCACCACATTTGTTCATTTTGCCCTTTGCATGCCAGAATCTGATGCAGTTTCGTTCCCCAAACCCTTGAGATGGTAACGTAGCTAAACAGTGATTATCGTTTATGTCATCATGCACACACCAGACCTCGAAAGTGTCCCGCAAAATGGGCAGAAACGGTTTCTCGAAAAAGGCACCACCAACTATTGCATTTCATCCATCAAGGAGGGCACTTCGTCCATCAATGAGGCCACTTCATCCATCAATCAAGGAGGGCACTTTGTCCATCAAGGAGGGCATTTCTTCCATCAACGAAGACACTGCATCCATGAACGAGGACACTTCGTCCATCAACTAGGGTACTTCATCTATCAAGGAGGGCACTTCATCTATCAAGGAGGGCACTTTGTCCATCAAGGAGGGCACTTTGTCCATCAAGGATGGCGCCTCGTCCATCAAAGAGGGCACTTCATCCATCAACGAAGGCACTTTGTATATCAAGGAGGACACTTCGTCCATCAAGCAGAGTACAAAAATTGACGTTTGTATGTTCTATGACTGCGGAAAGTGCTCCTACAGGGTTGTTGCACTATTTCATAGTTTCACACCTGAAGGAATGCCAAGGTTTTGCAGGAGCGCGATTTCATAGTTTCACGCCTGAGGGAATGCAAAGGATACATTCAGGACATGTGAGGCTGCACTCCCATACCCTTAAAGGAGGGCGGGAACCATCCCGTTTCCATGTCGTCTGAATACTGGCACATGTGATGTCTTAATTTAATTCTTGAGAGTCCTGGAATCGTTTCAGATGCCCTGGATCTGCTTTTGGAAAGTGGTTGTTAAAATGAATGATGATATTCCGCATATGATATTCTCAACAGTCACTATCCTTGGAAGATGTTTTGACCTGACAAAACTGGATTGGTGAGATCTTAAACTAAGCATATCGGTGAATGCCAACCATTTCACGTTCGACAGTTCCTTGTTGGGCTTGATAGCTTTCAGGTTGGTGTCTGGTTGGGAAATGGAGTGTTTTCACAACATGATTGATGGAAAAACAAAAGCGGCATGGCGAGTTTGATGAGATACATCATTCCCATTTCTCATTTTTTATCAGCCGTGTACTTTTTGCCCTTTGATTCGACAAATGATATCGATATCTGTGTGCCAAAAGGGCAACGTGATGTTTGGAAAGTTGCAAGGCTAGCTGGCATTTTTCTGGCATTGAACTATTTTGGTGGATGGTCTGATTCCTGTTTCCTCCAACCTACTTTGGAAGGCATGATCATGACTTTAAGCTTATATCGGGTAAATCAAATAAGGATGTTGGTTTGTATTCATTCGCTGTTAGGACAGTCAATGAGTGGAATTCACTTCCTCCTGTGGTTTTTGGTGGGCCGGTTGGTATTGGTGCTGCAACCTTCAAGCGAAACCTTGTGCTGTGGTTTTCTGGGAAACTATGCACACCATATCATCCCTGATACCATTCAGTCTGTATTCATATTCTCCCCCGGAGGTTCTTCTGAATTGTGTTGATTTGCGCCGGAGTCCTCTCCATGCAATAACTGATTTATTATTGTTATTATTTTTGGGTCATTTTTAAAAGGGCAAAAATCAAGAGGTTCGCCCATTTAACATAGCAACTGGTGTGATCTTTTGAAAAACATCGTATGAGTAAAATCTGTAATTTGCCAAAAGGGCGAACTCCTCAATGTGTTTGCTCTTTTGCAAAATGTCCCTAAAATCCTATTTGTCATTGTGGCATTGTGCGAATATGAAATCCGCATTGTGTGTTGCAATGTTTGTGAGTTGAACTTTATCATCAGCAGATACATGTGGTTACGCAAATTTCAGGGACGTTTTCCGGGCCGCCAGTTTACAAACCCTGCCGCGACTTTAGATGGCAGACCGGGGCCCCCACCGAGCATTGTTTTTTCCGAGAGGGGACAGGGTTAGGTCAGGTTCAGATAGCTTTCGGTGAGAAAAAAAAATATTTTCTTTGTTGCGAAAACAGGGCCCCAATCGAGCATTCTTGCACAAAATGCTCTCTGCCATCTAAAGTCGCGGCAGGGTTTGTAAAACCGCTTCCGGGCCTTACAGGCAGATATTCAGCAGGAAATTGACAAGAAGCATATGCGGACATCAACTCGTTGCAATAGGCCGTGAGGGTAGGGGGTTGGGTCAGGTTTGGTTAGCTTTAATTAAAGAAAATGGCAAGGCAAAATGTAGCACACCCCGGAAGTTATGGTTACACCATATGCAGCTTGTGATCACTAAGTTTTACCAGAATGATTGGTGTCTTGGCAATTAGATTTGGCAGTTTCACAGCAGCTCAGTGGTATGATCAATTTTTGGCAGATCTTGGCACGTTTGCATGCATGCCATTCTGCGAAGAGCAGTAATTTTTTCGTTCCCCAGTGATGTTTTACCTGAGGGGAAATGCTCGATCAACTTAATGTTTCTTCAACAAACACCAATCGTTTGATAGTTTTGGTGTGAGGTGTGGATTTTTTACATCTTCAGGGACAGACCAGCACAAAACTTAAGGGGGGATCTGCATTTTTGCATTCCTTAGCGAAGTTGAAAACAACAGAAAATATGAAAACGATACTTGATTATTTCTCCGATTTTCTGAAAACACGTTTCCATAAAATCACATTCACTAGAATTGACTTACCTCTGTGAGTTTTCACTCGAGAATCTTGAAAATTGGCACCATTGTGTAAAATTTCATGCCGGAACGAGTGATAGAGTCGTTTTTTGCATGCTTTTGGAATTGCGGAGGAGTATTTGTTGCAGGGATTTTTCCAAAAGCTGCATTTCATAGCACTTTGGCACAGTCCAGTTCAGAAGTCAAAACTCAAAAATGAAAAGCATGGCAAGAAAATGAGAAAACAGCTTCTGTCACTAGTTTCTTTGATGCTTCCTTCACCTTCATGAAAAATTTCATCATGATTGGACTGTGAATGCACCGCCAGCACTGATTCTCCCAATACACTGCCAATCGCACTTCAGTAATTTTCCGAAAAAATTATGAAATCTTCAATTGTCTTGCGTTTGCTTCAAGCACAACGAGTATGTCACGTCCCTCATTCACTCAACCTCTTAAGTGCGGTTTTTCGGTGTGATTGAGGCTGTATTCTTATGTTTTGGGAATGGTCCCTCATCACCTGGCATGGCTGACTTGTCCCGTCTGGTGAGCATCAACACAAATATTTAGAACTGGGTATTGGCATGTCTCGTGCTAATTTTTAAGGGTATTCATGTTCGGTGGTTAGCTTGCATGATTTGAGGAGTGAATTATTTTTCTTACCAATTCAGGACACTTTTTAACATAAGTTACCAATTTTTAACCTTCTATGTTGTTCCCAAGCTGAGATTTTGCATTCGAATTTGCCGAACATGAAAAATCAGAGTTCCGAGAAATTGAAGATTTGCGACGAGGTGATTTTTTCAACTTCGAAAAACCTATTTTGGCATCGTCGAACTTTTTCGTGCCATATCTCAGCCTATGAGCGACTTGGAAGGTTGAAATTTGGCATACTTATAGAAAAAACGCTCCTGATTCCGCTATAATGATCAAATTTTGTCTAATTTGCTTCCTTTCTGTGCAATGGTCATTTTTCTGAAAGACATCATTTACCGATAGATTAAGCGATAGCGTAAAATTCATTTAGGTGCCTTCGCATTTTAGTCCATAACTTCTAAACCATGTGGAATTTCAGAAAACGGATTGCACCACTGGAATCACGAATGTTTTGTGCATAAGATCACCAAAAAAACCCCAACATACCATTTAAAATCATTTTTTTTAACAATCCGAAGGTTCCTCCCTCCCTTAATGCTGTTCCGCCCGGAGTACAAGGCAAATTTTAATTTTGCAGTTTTAATTGGGCACCTGATAACTTTGTTCTTCTCTTTATAGTTGCATTTCGATTGTTTTCTTGGCGTCCAGTCTTTTTTGTTCAGCTCTGTCTGCATTCCACTACATCTCCACACCGGTATGGAAGTCAGAATTGGCACATTGTGAAGTACACGCCTGCACTGCGGTCCTGTGTTTTTGTGAGTGATCCTGCTTGTGCCATTGTTGCCTCATCACAGCACATCTACAGTACCACGCACATGGGACCCGTCTTGTGAAAAATGGGACCCGTCTTGTGACAATTATTGATGGAACACGTGGTGCCGTTACGTGACCATGACAGTGTAATAACGATTTGTAAATCAGGTCAAGATCATGCTTGTGAACCGAGGTCGGCAGCAGATGAGTCGTCACTTATTCTTGTAGAATGGGATCGAGGAGGTAAGATTGATAATTTCTTTTTGTTCAAACGTTTTTTTTTCAGGTTGTTACTTCTTTTCTTTTTGTTTGCCCATTTTTTTTTCTGGGAAAGACAAAGTTGATCAGTTTGAAGTTGACTAGTGTGACAAGAATTTTGCAAGTGGAAATCATCATCTGGCATTGCGTCTATCCAACATGTGAAACCTTTTTTTGCAAATGGAAACCCCCATTCCCTCTCATCATCATCGTGGAGTCATATGGACTTATAGCCATTCGGCTGGTGGTCCGACCTTTTACCTTGTTGCACATACCTTGGGCTCGCAAGGAGAACTATGCCCCATAATCGTAGCCCATTTCTGCTCTGCATTCAACTGAAACGATTCGGACCAGTTTTACGGCGTATACACGCCAACCCGCAGGTTTTCCCGGAGAGAATCATGCTCTGCAGAGCAGCAGACGTGTGACTTGTGAGATGTGGCTTCTCTGTTGTGTAACCTGCCAAGCCACTGTCTTGGACATGGACCAAGACAGACTTGGACTTCTTGTGTTACCTGCCAAGCCACCTCTGCAGAGTGCAGGGATATGGGAAAGGGAAACATTCTTAAAAAGTTTTGTGGGTACAATGGAACCACGAACAAGGCGAAATGTGACCGTGAGTACAAGTTAGACGCGAGTTGGAGTCAATCATAAGAATAATTTCGTTCAAATCAATTCCAGCAGTTACTCTCCGGGTAAAGATTAAAAAAAAATTCGACAACTCTTTCTGCGGCATGTCCCTCACATGCATGAGCGCATGTTGTTTCTTTCGTCATGTCATGAAGCCAAATTTCTTGATGCGAACTGTGGTGATGGCTGCTGCCTCATTGAATGACCACGGCGACTGCAGTTTTTCAATGTCATCTGACGTAAAATGCGAAGCCTTGCCATCCACAGCTTCACAAAAGACACCAAAGATCAGAATGAGGTTATTGGGGGGGAAATTTATTGATGAACAAAAGGCAAATTTCGTTAAAAAGTTTATTTTATTCATTTCCATACAACATCCATCAGACGTCTGAATGTCACGACCTGAACCATATTTGCCATCTTTCATGAAGACATTTTTCATCGGACCAAACGTTTTGTTTGAACTGTTTATGTGGTTGCCCTCGCGCAGAAATTGAAGTTCGCCATGGTAATGACCCATGGTCTCTGAATAGATGTTCTGAGTGCTCATTGTTGCAATTATAGGAAGGTTGTTGGTCGGTCGGTTGGTGATCAAGGATCAAAGTATTGAAGTGCAATCAAGTTTCTGCACCTGATCAACCTTGAAATAGTTGTTTTTCGCTTCGGTTGTTTGCGTTGCTGGACAGAAGAAAATCATCTGATTGAGTTCCCGCTGAAATCTACGCGTGTGTCACCGAGTGCCATCCGACCTGACCTGCGACCGCTGGGAGGCAGAATGAAATTATGCGATTGAGTTCCTGCCGAAGTGTGGTGTGGATCATCATATCATGGACCTCACCTCCGACCGCTGTGAGGCAACAGAAGATTATGCGAAAAAGATTCCGCTGAAAGTTGGTCTGAGTAACCGACCAATGACCCGCTACCGCTGTGAAACAGAAGAAAATAATTGTGGGATAGAGTTCCTGCTGAAATGTGGTCTCCCCCACCCGGAGATAGAAGAAACTCATGGGATTGAGTTCCCACCAAAATGAGGCCTGAGTCACCGATCTTACCGGCGACAGCTGTGAGATAGAATAAAATTGTGCGATTTAGATCCCGGTAAAATTTGGTCTTGAGTCACCGACCTCTGACCTGCGACCGCTGTGAGGCAGAAGAAAATTGTGTAATCAGGTTCCCGCTGAAATTTGGTCCAAACTGAATTTTAAATTTTGGAAATGCCCCGAGAAATCCCAATTTTGGGACGAAGGGGCCATATGTTGTGTCGCGTTTTTAATCGGGGCAGTGGGCCCAAAGGGCCCACAAGTAATAATTAATTGTGGAGCCAGCTTCACGACCGCAAACGATGTCATCACA